>NW_019280755.1:76219-94129 GCF_000648695.1 Onthophagus taurus | reverse complement strand
TATCAATTTATGATTCAGAACATGCTTAAACAACATGATGGAGTATGTTTTGGTGCCGAGAACGGTTGTCTAGATCGTTTGGTCACTTTACTATGGCACGTTAACTTTTCGAAACTTGGAAGCACCATAACTTCATTTTTTTTGTGACCAAACGTTCTAGACAGCCGTTCTCGGCACCAAAACATACTCCATCATGTTGCTTAAGCATGTTCTGAGTGTTCTCTGATTTTTTGAACAAATGTCTGCTGGCGCAGATTTTTCTAGAAAAATTCGAATAACTCGAGAACGGCCGAATCAAATTACAAAAAGTAAAGTTATTTATAAACCTTGAAAACAGACAAATCCAAATATGTAAAAATATACAAGGTGTTCCATTTAAAAAAATAAAGTAGGTGGCGACTTCCGGTATAACCGGAAGTGCTAGAAATCTGAAAATATTTTAGACGAAGAGANTTTCCCAATTGGCATATTTATTCCTGATTTTAGGAAACGAGTACGCATTTTTGTTAAAATATGGGTGATGTCCTGTACATAACATTCATCATTTTTTTCGAAGTTGCAGTGGTACCACTCCCAATCTGGAACTGGCAAAGAATGGAGTAGCTCAGAATCTTTTGGGGTTGTTTTGTTATTTTTTTTATATTCAGGTGCTAAACGAGACTTCAAAGTATTTAAACGCATAGCTCTTAAAAGCCGAGTATCGCCGTCTGAGGAAAATCCCATAATTCTGATGCCAAATTTTTTAGCTTCCTCCTTCATCCATCCAGGTTTAAGTATTTTGGGAAGTTTGTATGTCGCGTTGCAGAAGCAGGTTACTTTGGAGAAGATACTGTCATGTTGGTCCAACGAAGTTACAACTTTAATATCATCAAATTTATGCTGAAGCTTTTCCCATAAATTAGTTTCTGCTTTCGATTTTGCCCACGCCTTCAAATTTCGAAAAATTAAAGCATTTTCATCTGTTAAGTTCACGGCTCGGTTTACGACAGGTCTCTGATTAATAATCCCCCTGGGATTATCCTCGGGATTGTCTAATTCCTCAGGAGATTCTTCATTTAAAAATTCTGAATTTTCAACAGAAGTTTTAACCCTCTTCTTAGGAGCCCCTTCTTGATTACTAGACACAGATCTCGGCACAGATGCTTGAATTTCTTTTTTGTGTGATTTTCTTTTCTTTTTGAAATATTCGACCATCCAAAGTAGGACCTGTTGGTGTGCTGGTAACATTTTGTAAATTTTCGGATTTCACTTAAATTTCACGTAAATTTTCGGTCACTTCTCACTTGTGATATTCCACTGTTCTCGATTTATTTATGCAAACAGGGAAATAACTACACCCATGCGTTTGTAGAACCAAAATCAAAGAGGGCGATCACGCGTTAGCAGTTTTATGCGACACGACGCCATTTTGCGCAATCTACTTCGCTTCCAGATTCTTCCAATTTTTTTCTAATTCCATTATTCTCTTATTAATTCCCCGAATTTCCAGAGTAATTCCCCAAATTCCCCACTAATTCCTCTAATTCCACACTAATTCCTTACTAATTCCTGAAGATTGTACACCAAAATTCCCCTGCGAAATACCCCTCGGTTTATCGTTTTCAAGATAATCCACTTTTTATTATTCGATACAGACCAATGTTTTTAGAGGATAGTTAAAGATAGTTAAAAAATGTGTGCCCACGAATGACACGAAAACATGATTATTATAAACACCTACCTAGACGGTGACACTAAATTCATGTTGGAAGTTTCGTGGCCGAATTGCGTTGGGATAGCAAAACATGTAAATTGTGAAAGTTTACAATCTACATTACGTTATTTAAAAAGTCTCGTTTGTTGATGCTTTAGCAATCCACCGACAAAACGTTACACGCCGTTCTTCATCGCCTTGTTGCAATCCTTGCAAGGGTTGTAAATGATAAGCATGTCTATGATCATGTTTTAAAAGGCGATAAACACGCGCCTTAGAAATTCGTAAGGCATTCGAAACTTCTAACACACGTAGTGGGGTCTCTATCGAACTCACGCAAAATTCTTCTTCTAGAGTTTCTTTGCAGTGTAACATTGTCATTATTACGATCTACCCGTCATTATTTAGCCCTTGTTCAACTATTTGTCTATGCACTTTCACAAACACAGAAGAATGCGGATGTCTTCTATTTGGATATCTTTTCCTATACTCTAGGGCTACATCTGCTGAATTTTCGTTTGCAAACCAATAAACAAAATGAATATCCGCTAACTCATGGTTAGGAAAAATAAACGGCATTTTATAAAGTTTTTATGCAGCAAACAAAAAATTATAAAATGGTAAAAAAAAACAATTTAACACGATTAGGAAAAAGAGTAATACATTTAGCACGTTAATAAACAAGAAAATTGAATTTAACACGTTAACGAATAAGAAAAATTAATTTAACACCGATCAACAACTACTGCTGATTTGACACTTGGTACAATAAACTAAAACATTAGTGAATTTACCTACTTTGTTTCAATGGCAAACATTATTATACCTATCTTTAACAATCCTCAAAAAAAATTGGTCTGTATCGAATAATAAAAAGCGGATTATCTTGAAATCGATCAACTTTAACACATTTTGATAAGAGTACCATTTTTGCTTAAAAAAGTACCGACTATAAGAATTTTTATTCAAAAAGCCAAAAAGTATACTGTCAGAAAAGTTATTGTTATTTTAATCCGTAAAGAATACGTTACAGAGCGCTATAGTAAAACGCACTCCAGAATCATCTTTATCATGCCAAAAAACCTCCGTATACCAAATTTGAATATAATCGGTTGAAATACACGTGTAATATTAAATAAAAATCAATTAAAAAATTTAACTCAAACACCCTGTATCTTCAAAACAAAGCGTTTCTCGACCTATGTTTATATGAAGTTTTTGAGCTAATTTTAAAAGATCTATCGACTGTTAAAGTCCTGCTACAAAAGCCTGAAACACCCTGTATAATAGAGCGAGGGAACAAAGAATAGAATTCAAATTTGACCTTGTTGAGAAATTTTCAAAAAGACGTGATGTGTAGGCGTGATGAGATGGGTAGAAATTAAAAGATGATCAATGATAAAATTGCAAAAAGTTTTTGGTAAGAGTCGTATTCTACATATTGTGGTTTAGGTATAATAAATGTTTTCATTGTTAAATAATTATAGTTACATAAATCATTGAATTGTTGTTTCTTTAGATGACAAAAATTATTAAACCTGATGATGGGAATAGTCCCAAAACGTCGTTTGTAATGATTTAGAAATAAATAGTTAAAGGAGGGAATGGTGTAATGATTTCATAATAAAATAATAAAAGAAAACCTCCACACACAAAAAATTATAGAATTTTTTAGGAAATAAAAATAAATAATTAATTCTTACTTTCTACTTCAATAAAAACAATATTATTCAAAACACTTGGTTGTCCAGTTATAACCAAATTAAAAGGAGCTTCTGCTTTATTAGTTTTTGATGGTATATCTGTTTGACATTCCACAGAAACCGTTTCCCCTCTTTGAAAGTCACCATCTTTACGAAATTGGCTTTCATTATCAATGATATACATTAATTTTGATCGCAAATAATCTTGATATTTGGAAAAACAGTCATCTTTTAATAACGGATTCTTGTAATCTGTAGTGGACCATCCAGGCCAAACTTTCATAAAATAACATAATGCCTCTGCTAACACATACTTCATGCGAGTTGAAACCATTTTCAAATCAATCCCTAAATTGACTGAAAGGACCGGGGTTACAGATTTTACATTTAAATGTAAAACTTCACGATTTGCGACGCTGTTAAAATATTCTTTAAGGAGATTCGTTTGTTCCGTTATTGGCTGTTTTGCCAGTGCATTTTTATTTGCATTTACTGAAGGGGTTTCTTTTAATACGGTTTTTTTAGAGCCAGAATCTGTTGATGGTGGGACCACTTCTTTTGGTTCTGTATCCATTTTCACAATTAATCTTTTTATTCCGTAGTACGAACAACTACCTTTACTTTAAATCTCGCCGGAGAAAGTTAAACCTATGTGAACTTCAAATTTAAGTTTAATTTAGGTTTAAAACGATATAACCTAAAAAATTATAATCAATTTTAGTCATTGAGAAGATCCTATAGATGGCGCAAGATGGCGTTTACTAAAAAGTTTTCTTTATATAAACAAGCCTTATTTTAACTTTAATAGTAAATAGTATTTAGTTAAATAGCATTTTCTGTTCTATTATGTATTATTTAATGATAATTTTAAGTTATACCAGAAAGCTTAGGATCTTAAGTTTAAAATTGTACCCGTTATAAATTGTGATCAATTTTAATATAGAGTTAATCTCCCTAGAGATGGCGCTTATTTAAAGAGTTTCTTTATACCAGGTGTTTAAAAATTGTGTTCGGATATTTTGCTCACGTATAGTCTTAGTGAACCTAAGCCCCTTTTTTTTTGAAAAATTTTTTTGACTACGTCATCAAATTTTCTGTAAAAAAGTGTCCATAATGTCTTATTGTTAGTTATAATACTTCGCCTATAATAATAACCAAGATAATTGCACTTGCTGGTTTTACGATATTTTCAATGAACCCATAAAACATACCTATCCGATAAGTTATTTTAATCTATCGATCAGTAGTACCAACCCAACCCAAGAAAAATAAAAATGTTGACGTTTTCAACAATTTTCTTTTATAACACATTAATTATAACCGATGGACAAAATATTTCTTACAAAAAAGGTTTAGAATTAACCCATCAAACATATCCAATAAGTTATTTTAATCCATCGGTCAGTAGAACCAACCCAACCCAAAAATAACACCAAATTTTAATATTTTTGACAGTTTGCAGTTATAATTTTAGTTTTTAATTTTGTTTAATTTTTTTTCTCAGTTAATGATGGAGAATTACTTTCTAAACAAAAAACGTTTATAATTAACTCATGACGTATTGCATAAAGATATTTATTCCATCAATCAGTATTTCCAACATAACATAAAGAAAATAGAAATTTTGACGTTTTCAACAATTCTCTTGTATAACTCAATAATTATAACCGTTGGAGAAAAACATTTCTTAGAAAAAAGGTTTAGAATTAATCCATAAAACATATCCAATAAGTTATTTTAATCCATCGATCAGCAGTACCAACCCAATCCAAGAAAAATAAAAATGTTGACGTTTTCAACAATTTTCTTTTATAACTCATTAATTATAACCGATGGAAAGAAAATTTCTTACAAAAAAGGTTTAGAATTAACCCATCAAACATATCCAATAAGTTATTTTAATCCATCGGTCAGTAGAACCAACCCAACCCAAAAATAAAACCAAATTTTAATATTTTTGACAGTTTGTGGTTATAATTTAACAAATTATAAATGATGGAGAATTACTTTTTAAACAAAAAACGTTTATAATTAACTCATGAAACGTATTGCATAAAGATATTTATTCCATCAATCAGTTTTACCAACATAACATAAAAAAATAGAAATTTTGACGTTTTCAACAATTCTCTTGTATAACTCAATAATTATAACCGTTGGAGAAAAACATTTCTTACAAAAAAGGTTTAGAATTAATCCATAAAACATATCTAATAAGTTATTTTAATCCATCGATCAGCAGTACCAACCCAACCCAAGAAAAATAAAAATGTTGACGTTTTCAACAATTTTCTTTTATAACTCATTAATTATAACCGATGGAAAAAAATATTTCTTACAAAAAAGGTTTAGAATTAATCCATAAAACATATCCAACAAGTTATTTTAATCCAGCGGTCAGTAGAACTAACCCAACCCAAAAATAAAACCAAATTTTAATATTTTTGACAGTTTGCGGTTATGACTTATTAATTATGAATGATGGAGAATTACTTTTTAAACAAAAAACGTTTATAATTAACTCATGAAACGTATTACATAATAGTATATTATTCAACAAGCGTATAATGGCGGCTGTTACCCACGAAGAAGAAGTTGCAACACGAGCGAGCGAAGCGAGCGAGTGTTGTAATCTGAGTGGGTAACATCCATTATACGCAAGTTGAATACTATACTTTATCTACAACTATTTAATTTTGAAAAAAAAATCAAAAAAACGAAAAAAAATAAACTTGATAGACATTTCAGACATAACCTCAATATAAGAAAGCTGCCATTTCTGTTAATATTTTATTTTTTGATTAGTAGGCCGTGGCAGAACTGTGGAATTATGGCTTCATTATTCAACACTTTGTCAGTCATGGTCATGAGTAATGCGTGTCATTACCCGTCAAAAATCAAATGTATAACGAATAGATAATTCAATAGTTGTAGATAAACATTTTTATTCCTGATTTTCAAACTTATCTCATCATAAATAATGCGTTGGATATGTTAAAACCATTAAATCGCACAAATTTTATACTCTAACTATAGAAGTTAACTAATTATTCCCATTTTTGTGTAAAAATTGGACTTTTTTCTAAATTGAAAATTGTTCAAGTTCAATTTATGATATGTAACCATAGAAACCATAAAAACGCAGAAAAAGAGATTAAATGAGGAAGACGCTGCTTCTGTAATACCATTAAATTCCGTTCAAGAAACCCGAAAATTATCACTTAATTAGCTTTAAGTCTTATGAAACGTGTTTCTTATGCCATTTTTTGTAATTCGAGTTTTTATCCTTTTTTTTCTCAAAAATAAAATAAATTTTGACAATGTAGGGAAATAGGTATGTAGCAGTTGGTAACACCGTAACACTTGAAAATAGAAATTTGAATTGACAATTAGAAACTGTCAAAACACAAAATGTATTCACCTGACAAAAATGTTTCATGTACACCTCCCAAAATAAGAGAAATTGCTCAGAGTTCAATGTCCTCATCATTGTGGACCTTGTATTCGATGCTAAGAACGTGTTTAAACATCCATAGACAAACATTGTCACATTGACAACTAGAAAAATTAATGATCCAATGTCACCAACTTGAACTGGTTCCATAAAATGTTACTAAAATCTCATTACAGCATCGGATGCTGTAAGGAGTCTCATTACAGCACCCGTATGAGTACTGTTGTAGCTTTCATTACCGTCGAATTGAAAAGTTTGACAGCTAAACAGTTAAAAATTTTATTAACCAAAAATTTTGTTTAGACCAATTCACATTTCAAATTTACCAAGTACTTTATTTATTTACAAGGCGGCGCCGGGCGGCGCCCGGGCAAGCACTGCACCCGGGCGCCGCCTAAAAGGGGGCGTCGGCGCCTTTTTAATATTTTCTCCAACAATATCTTATCTTTCTTTTGCACCTTGACATTGACCTGTCAGCAGTAGCTAGTCTTCAGAAAGCAGTATTTAGTCTCCACAAAGCAATTTTAGTCTTTAGAAAGCAGTATTTAGTGTTCCAGACGCTGTATTTAGACCTGTCGGAAGTATCTAGTCTTCAGAAAGCAGTATTTAGTCTTCTAGAAGCAGTATCTAGTCTTCTGCCAACATTATGTATGTTTTCTCCAACAATATCTTATCTTTCTTTTGCAGTACCTAGACCTGTCAGCAGTATCTAGTCTTCAGAAAGCAGTATTTAGTCTCCACAAAGGAATTTTAGTCTTTAGAAAGTAGTATTTAGTGTTCCAGATGCTGTATTTAGACCTGTCGGCAGTATCTAGTCTTCAGAAAGCAGTATTTAATCTTCCAGAGCAGTATCTAGTCTTCAGAAAGCAGTATTTAGTTTTTTAGAAGCATTAGATCTTTTTAGGAGCCTCTTGTTATCTATACGGATCTTGTACCACCCAGTACCTCATTTCTGCAGCTGTTACTTTGCTTTTGTGCTTATCCTGCATTGGCAATGTTTCCGTATTGGTGATTTCTTGTCCTGTGCAATAACTAGACAAGTCTATTGGTTTCTTGTTCATATTCTTCACATTCTTTTATTGAACACATAAGTATTGCCATGAAAAATCATGTTTGGTTTATAATCAATTTTTTGTTTGCTCTGAACAGTAATTTCAGAGTTCATGTGATACTAACAACTCACCCCTGTATGTACCAAACCGAGCGCCTCGGCTGCAAGCAACCTCGGCTTAAAACTTTTCTAATCATCACTTGTAAACTAGAAAAACGTTTAAGAGTTGTATATAAAACAAGTGCCTCGGCCGCAAGCGACCTCGGCTTAAAATTTTTCTGGTCGTCACTTACAAAACAGGAAAAAAGTTGAATACAAAACTTTTGCCTCGGCTTTAAACTTTTCTGGTCATCATTTACAAACCAGAAAAACAATAAAAGTTGAATTCAAAACTATTGCCTCGGCTGCAAGCAACCTCGGCTTCAAACTTCTTTGTTCGTCGTTGATAAAACAGAAAAATTTTAAATTTTCATGTACACCTCCCAAAATAAGAGTGCTCAGAGTTCAATTTTCTCATATTGACCTTGTATTCGTTACTAGTGGCCTGACGAGAGCTTTGTAAAGAACTAGAGTGCACTCAGTTTGCAGTGGTGATTTTCTGCTGATCAGAGATTACAATTGGCGAAACCTGGCATATCGTTGGTTGACCTTTGAGTTTATGTAGAGTTTCGAGTTTCGAGTTTTCGTTTAAGTGAGGCGGTGATCAAAGAGAACTCCGAGGTATTTAATGGCTTCATCTTTTGCTTTCCACTGTATTTGTTGATCGTTTATAATAATGTAACGACCATTTCGTTAAAGTCTTAGCGAAAAAATCTTGGTCTGGCATTGAGCAGAATGACCCATTTTGATAACCATTTCTGGATTTTGTCCACTGACCTTTGAAGTGTTTCAATAGCATCAATAAGGATGTCGTTTTGTCCCATTATTAACATGTCATCCGCAAACATTGGCTCTTGCCAGTTGGTGAACCGTGGAGTGTCCCTCTCTAAATCCGTACTAGATTTGGGATTATTCTGAAGAGGCTTAACTCTTCTTGTTCGAAACGTCAAACCTTTTATTAAAAGACGCACTGCAAACCCCGAAAGTTGTGTTAGTTCTAATTTTAGTTTAATTAACACAGACCGTGAAAGCCTTCGTACTTATAAGTAAAACATTAATTCAACATTAATTTCAATTTATACACTAAAAATTATTTTAAATAAAAGGAAATCTAACTTTACCTTTTTCTATTTAAATTATTTTTTTAAGTGTTAAAATATATCTAAATCTATTTTAAACAGCTTTAAAGTCAGTCAATTCGGCATCGTTTTTACAAACAATCGTCGCGTCACAATACTATCTGCGATATTGGTTGCATACTTTCGATGATAACGTCGGGTACAATAATTAATTAACACACTGTATGAGACCTCCACGATAAAATAATAATACATGAACGTACTCAAAATTGTGTTTATAAAGTAATTTTGCAAAAAGGCGTAATATCGAAACTTTATTTTAACAGCAAATAAGTTGACATTATATAGGCTTCATGTTAATCATTAAATTTAGTTTAGTTACGTTTATTTTTGTCGTTCATTGTATATAGGAGAACATTAAGAACGTACTCATGTCATTTTATTTAGGATTTTTTCGGTACTTTCCCATTTTAATTCGTTGATGAAACAATAAACGTCGTCGGCATAATTCATTACAAGGTTATTTACATGGTTTCTTATCAGTCTCAAGTTCATTTGTGATTCATTTATAAGTTTCAGATTGAAGTATTTAGGTGTTGTTCGTTACTCCAGCATTTCAGTGGCTTAGTTTTGTGCCTTCTAAAATAAATAAGTCGAAAATGGCATCAAGAAGAGTAAGAATACTGTTACTGGGACAAACGGGTGTTGGAAAATCAACGCTTGTAAACATGTTTGGTAACTATTTTTCTGAAAAATCCGTGCATCAAATCGCAAAAGGGAGATGTAATGTGCTTGTGCCAACCAAATTTAATTTATATAAGGACGATAATTCTATGGAAACTATTGAAGTGGGTAAAAGTGAATTTGAGATACCCGGAACAGGACAATCAGCCACTCAAAAACCTTTTATATATACCTTTAATGATGAGGAACATGGGATTATCTTGGAGGTTATTGATACACCGGGTGTTGGGGATACTCGAGGACTAGATTATGATACCATGAATAGTGAAATGACTTTAAGTTTAATTTCTGAATTGCCTTCAATAGATGGAATTTGTATTTTACTTAAACCAGATGTTACACGACTCACACCTGAATTTGAAGTTTGCCTTAAACAGATTTTTGAACAATTAGATAAAAACATTATAAAGAATACTGTTTTTCTTTATACACATGGACGCATGAGAAATTTCAAGTGTGCAGACACTGATGCTTGTCTGAGAAAACTCTTCGCTGATATTCAAAAGATTAATAGAAACTTTAATCCTGTTACTAATGAGAATACATTTTTTATTGATAATGAAACATTTAAATATATAGTTGGTAGTCAACAAGGACAAACTTTTACTAGGCAGGAAATGACACTTTATGAAGAAACTTTTAATATTTCTAAAAAAAATATTAGCAGGTAAGTGAATGTTAAATCTATTATTTCTTTTATATGTGAATTAAATAGTTGCCTTTAGATATACATTGTGTTAATTAATTATCATATCTGACGTCATCACAAGTATGCAACCAAATACGCAAATCGCCTATTGCAATATCAATACTGTGATATTGGTTGCATCTTGCAATGATGATGTCAGGTACAATAATTAATTAACACATTGTATTTCTGATGTTTTATTATTATCAGATTTGAAAAATTCGTTCATACATTTTTATGAAACGCCACAAAATAGATTTTTATTAATAAAAAATTGGCCAAGTTTGGAGTTAAATAAGACAAACTGTTCCTTGGATTTAAGAGAGTAACCAAATAACAAAATGAATATTTAAAAAAAATGTATAAAATGATTAAAAAAGTAGTGCAAAAGCACAAAATCTTCGTCATTTCAAATCCAGTGAAAGCCATTGTTATGTTTCTGACTACATTACATTAATTTCTTGAAAGATCCTTGTGGAAATATCACCAATTATTAATTAATGTATCCTCTTTTTAATGCAATAAGCCGTTTTGAAAAATCACTTTTAGTTCTTGAGAAATAAATTTTTAAATAATCGACAATTTTTTTCGAATTTTGCCGATTAAGTTTTAAAAATTCGTATAAAATCCATTTTTTGGAATATGAGTATGAAAATTTCTCAAAGTGTTAATAAAAGTGTCTTCTTTCCAATGAACCAACCCGTTTTGAAAAATAACTTTTAGTTTTTGAGAAAACAATATTTGAAGTTTTGATAAAATTTTCGATGTTGCAATTTTCATCGATAATTTTCAAAATTCGCTATAAAATTAATTTCTTGAAGGATCCTTGTGGAAATATCACCAATTATTAATTAAAGTATCCTCTTTTTAATGCAAAAAGCCGTTTTGAAAAATCACTTTTAGTTCTTGAGAAATAAATTTTTGAAATGATCGACAATTTTTTCGAATTTTGCAATTTTCGCCGATTAAGTTTTAAAAATTCGTATAAAATCCAGTTCTTGGAATATGAGTATGAAAATTTCCTAAAGTGTTAATAAAAGTGTCTTCTTTCCAATAAACTAACCCGTTTTGAAAAATATCTTTTAGTTTTTGAGAAAACAATATTTGAAGTTTTGATAAAATTTTCGATGGTGCAATTTTCATCGATAACTTTCAATATTCGCTATAAAATTAATTTCTTGAAGGATCCCTGTGGAAATCTCGCCAATTATTAATTAAAGTATTCTCTTTTTAGAGTTGCTTCGTTAGTTAAATCAGCATCAAAAAAGTTCATTTTGTATCTTGAATCCAAATAAGTTTACATATCTTATCAGCTTTCTTATTAATTTCATTTTTATTCAAATGTCGCAATAATGTAGCAATATAGGGTACACTTCAGAAATGCACCAGAAATTATAACCATAATGACCGGATAGATATGCCGGATATCCGGTATTCGGCTTTTCGCAAAATCACTACCCGTTCCTCACTAGTGTTAATTAATTATCGTACTCGACGTCATCATTGCTAGTATGCAACCAATATCACAGTATTGGTATTGCAAGTACGCAAATCGCGTATTGCAATGATGACTTGCAATGATGACGTCAGGTACGATAATTAATTAACACACTCTTTCTGATATTTTACTATTATCAGATTTGAAAAATTCGTTCATACATTTTTATGAAAGGGGCATTCAGCCACGAAATAGATTTTTATAAGTGAAAAATTGGCCAAGTTTGGAGTTAAATAAGACAAGCAGTTCCTTGGATTTGAGAGAGTAACCAAATAATGAAACGAATATAGCAAACTTAATAAATATTTAAAAAATATA
This sequence comes from Onthophagus taurus, assembly GCF_000648695.1. Lineage (NCBI taxonomy): Eukaryota > Metazoa > Arthropoda > Insecta > Coleoptera > Scarabaeidae > Onthophagus > Onthophagus taurus. Next base: position 81,802 of record NW_019280755.1, on the reverse strand, counting down.
TAAAATCATTAAAAAAGTAGTGCAAAAGCACAAAATCTTTGTCATTTCAAAACCAGTGAAAGCCATTGTTATGTTTCTAACTCCACATTACTGCCTGTACCAAAAGTCAACAGAAGCACCGTCCTTACATAACATTTCACAAACCTTAGTCTCAACTTTAAGTCAAAGTCTAACAGCTTATTCTATGTGACTTGTAATGTTGTTGTATCATGTCCAGTTTTCAGACAGCCATGTCCCCAGGTATTTGAATTTATCTAATTTTTCTATTCTTGTATTGTTGACTGTTAGTTCTAGGTTCTTGGTTATTATCGTGAATTTTTTCTTCTTTGTGAAAGAAATATTTGAATTAATTGAAGTGTATGAAGAAAATTCAATTCTTTGGAATAACAAATCTAATGAACATAGAAATCGGGAAGGATGCAATTTTAACAAGTATTGGACAGAAATTTAAACGGGATTTGTACCATTAGTAATAGTAACTTCTGACAACATAATTTGATGTTCTGACAGTAAAATTAAGTCTTCTGCTAAAAGTATTTGATTTTTAGTAGTAGTAGTTTTTAGTAGCAAGTCTTCTGTAAGAAGGATGTGCTTCATTTACAATATCTAGTTTTTCACTAGCAATACTTAGTCTTCTGCCAGCAATATCTAGTCTTTTGCAGCAATATCTAGTCTTCTACCAACAGTATTTCGTCTTCTGGTAGTAGTGTGCAGTCTTCTGTAAGAAGAATCTGCTTCATTTGCAACATCTAGTTTTCCTTAGTAGTACTTAGTCTCCTGCCAGCAACATCTAGTCTCTTTCAGCAATTGAGGCTTCTTTTTATTTTTTTCAGTTTTTTTTTTTTCAAATTTTGTACAACACTATTGCACTTGCAATTTTGTTTACATCCATGTTTACAAACACCAAGCATTGAAAGAAAATAAATTTTACTTTCCATAGCACGGACACATTTCGCTAGTGGACACGGTCCTGAGAGAAAGCTCTCGGAGAGCTAAAACAGTCTCAAGTGGACACAGAGTTGAGAGTAGATATCGAGAGTTACTCTCAGAAGTTTCTCTCAAGTGGACACCTAGCTTAACAGTACTGGGGGTACTGGTAGGCGCGCTCGAAACGTAGCGAGCACGTTTTCTTTCGGTCATGAGCATACATGACAGCTTTCTTGAATTAGTTGAGCGTACACATCTGCACCAAGAGTAATAAATAATATCTGTAGGCCTTTGAGACCAATAATCATTATCAGCTAAAGGAATGTCTTGTAACTGTTTCCAATTTGAATTAGATGGTTTTTGCGTTGGTAGATATGCTGCTAACTTTGACAGGATTTGAGCTTCAATATTATATTCAGTATAAGGATTCAATTTGGTCGAGTGTGGTCTGGAGATTGACCTGCGATTCCAAAAATAGGTGTGTTTACCCTGATCAATGAGCACGTAAATATATTCTTACACCCTTCATCGTAGCATTCCACATTTTTGCAACTCGTGCTACCTTCGTGATAGCTCCCTTTTTCACATCCCATATTTTTTCAAACCTTTCCTAGTATGACCTCTCTCTTAGTACGACCTCCATTTATTGCTGGAAAAAAATAGTTTGTAAATTTTCCAAAGTCTTGCTTTATTTACTTTTTAAGATTATTCCCATAATTTGTACATCTTTTTAATAATTACTCATTTTGTTATAGTTTAATAAGTTATATATCAAATTTGAATCCAGCTCCGATGCGTGGAGTAGCGAGTATCAATGAAGCGAAAAGGGTAATACGTCGTCTATTAGAACCACTCATAAAACTGGTCGTGTTATATAATTATGCGATTATTGATATTGAAGAGTACAGAAAAGAATTGAACAGTTGCCAAAACAACATCAATGAGCTTAAGAATAATATGTTCAGAATTAGACATATTCCAATGGAGGTACAAAATGAGAACACAAGTAACACAGGCTTTAATTTATCCTTTGACTGGAAAAATATATTTAAAAACTTTAACTGGAGAAATCTTTTTAAACCCTTTAAATTTATGGCTAACTTAATTTTCAATAACAAAACGTCTAAAACTATCGAATTAGTTGAACAAAGAGAATTGGATAAGGATGTTATTGCCGAAATTAAAGATCAAGAAACCGCAAAAAAAGCTGTTCAAACGAAAGTGGAAGAAATGCAAGGTCTGTGCAGACAATATGAAGACGAAATCAACGATATTTTACAAACCATAGCTACTTTTTCGGCTTTTATAGATGGTTTAAAATGCTTTGTAGGACACGATGTTTTCAATGATTTTATGGATACAGTCATTGAAGAGTAATTATTTTAACTTATTGAATCAATAATCATTGAATATTAATAATAACATTTATTTTAGGTATAATACCAGAGACAACAAAGTTTTAATCACCAAATTAGAGGAGTATTTAAGGCGTTACAAATTTATCAAACAACGAGTTGGCGGCAATATAAAGTCCAGTGATGTAATGCGTTGTTGCCAAGCATTGTTTCGTGCTAAACATACAGGACATCTGTTTAAAGAGATTATTAATGAGAGCGTTGATTTTGAAAAAATCACTTTTATTTCTTAATCCACTAATAAGATATAAAATGTTTTATTTATCATCATTTTACTCATTTTCTCATTTATATTTTTACAAATTAATTGAAATTATTGCTATTGTTCATTGAAATTATAATTATAACTCGTCTTTATTGCTTAGTACTGTTAAAGGCCAGAATTTGATATATTTATATAAGAAAAATAATTTTGTAACAATATACATAAAATATATTTGTGAAATTTTAAACGTAGTAGTCGTTGAACCTTCTCACCCTAGAAGAGATTACCACAATGCAAAGGTGCCAAAACTTTGCTCACACAAAAATTTACTGTAATACAGATTCGCGTTGTGTCAAATGCGCAGGACAACATTTAACTACTGATTACTGACTGTCCCCGTCAAAAACAAAGTGATCATGTCGAATGCGTTAACTAACGTGTCTTGTTTGTAAAACATTGCAAAAGAAACATTTTCCGTCTCTACGCAATAAATATGTAAATATTTACCATGGGCCATAAAATAAGTTGGTACCACCCGTCAAGACGCAACAATGTAACTATGCCCAAATTACAATCGCTAATATCCCAAAAGAAGGAGAAGGAAAGATATTTCTCGGAAGTGCTGAATGTAGAGGACGCAGCAGGTAATCCAGAAACAGAAAGACTGCCGAACCAAACGTGGAATCTTTTGACGAGATAAAAAGGGCTCTAATGAAGATGAAAAAGAGACTGCACAAAATGATATGCGCAATATGACAAAGAGGAGGTATGCTAAAAAAATGGAAAATAGAAATCATCTACCTATAAGAAATGACTAAATTATTCTCTTTAGTCAAGTAATGGAAAAATATTATGAGTATAATACTGACTTGCGCTGTATATTCATAGACTTTAGGAGGTTCTTTGACAGTTTATAAAGGACCAAACTTGAGTATGTAGGTGAATCTAAGGAAAATGTAACTACGAAAAGTTACGGGAAGCTTGTAGAGATATTTACTGACATTGATAGAACAGCCAAAAAGGAAGGTCTATTTTAACAGTTGGTGGGAAAACGCTGTCAAACAATCCTACAGAAATTCAGCCTTTTCTGAAAAAATGAACAAGCTTAAGTTATTAGTAATAACTTATTACCTAGCCAGATATACAATTAGCACTATTTTGGAGGCTGCTACCTAATGTATGTTATTAGTACACGTCAAAGAAACTTTAGCACCAGGGCGAAAAAGTTCCAAAGAAAGACTTAACTTTTCTCCCTTGTATCAATATTGATGGTACTCATAAACTCAAAATGATGGTTATTTTGGCAAAGCTAAAAATCCCAGAACTTTTAAAAACGCTAATATTTTAGTTGATTACCATTCAACTAAGAATGTATGGATGACATCCGCTCTATTAGTAATAATAATTTTCTCCCAAGAGACCCAACGGGTAACAGTCTATATATAATTTTAAATAAATAATTATGGCTACCGAAAAAGTAATACTGAATGATAAATAAAACTGAGCAAATGAGCATATTTGAATTATATAACGGATCGACAGTCAGTTATTACAAGGAAGGAAATAGGCACAAAAAAATGCGGTACAAGATAAATGAATGGCAGACTAGAGAGATAGTCAGGAAGATGATAGTTGCAGAGATAACTGCATTGCAAGCAATCGACTGCACTGTAAACGATCTGTGATAGATTACAGTACTATGGACTGGAAACATGAGTGTAGAGTCCGACATTGATCGAGTGGGCAAGTCATGTGATGCTAAAAAGTGAAANTGGTTATTGTCAAAGCTAAAAATCCCAGAACTTTTAAAAACGCTAATATTTCAGTTGATTACCATTCAATTAAGAATGTATGGATGACATCCGCTCTATTAGTAATAATAATTTTCTCCCAAGAGACCCAACTGGTAACAGTGTATATGTAATTTTAAATAAATAATTATGGCTACCGAAAAAGTAATACTGAATGATGAATAAAACTGAGCATATTTGAATTATATAACGGATCGACAGTCAGTTATTACAAGGAAGGAAATAGGCACAAAAAGGCAGTAAAAGATAAATGAATGGCAGACTAGAGAAGAAAACAAACACGTATAGGTCAGGAAGATGATAGTTGAAGAGATAACTGCATTGCAAACAACAGCAGGCAAATCGTTCCATAACGCAATCGACTGCACTGTAAACGATCTGTGGTGGATTTCAGTACTATGAACTGGAAACATGAGTGTAGAGTCCGACATTGATCGAGTGGACAAGTCATGTGATGCTAAAAAGTGAAAGGCGTCAGACAAATAAGCAGGAGNTGCATTGCAAGCAATCGACTGCACTGTAAACGATCTGTGATAGATTACAGTACTATGGACTGGAAACATGAGTGTAGAGTCCGACATTGATCGAGTGGGCAAGTCATGTGATGCTAAAAAGTGAAAGGCGTCAGACAAATAAGCAGGAGTGCGGTTATGGACAATTTTCTATAACATAGTAAGCATCCGAAATGATCTACGACTCTGGCAAGGCAGCATCTGCAGGTTGTTACAATATGGAGTAATGTGCTGAAACTTTCCTAAATCAAAAATGTACCGTATACAATTGTTCTGATGTCTTTCCAATTTACCCCGAAGGGCTGCGGACAGATCGGGATACTCAGCATCGGCATAATCAATGTGTGTGAAAATGAGAGAATAACAAAGATTACGACGTACAACAGGAGGAGAAGGTAGCAGCGACGTTTTATTCAATGTATGGAAAAAGAATCTTACAGAGCCCCTCCGCCGAATCCATTACCACAGCAAGATTTTTGATCGTATTAGAAAACGGAATAACGGTGTCGCCAAGCCTCAGTTGAAGGGTAGTTAAGGAATTAAATCAGAGATGCACAGACCGCGGCCCGCCGGTCGAATACTGGTGGCCCGCCGACAGCAAAAATAATATTCTCGTATATTCGAAAAATAATAAATATTAAAGTACTTTGTTTCTTTTGATATTGTGAGCGACGTCCATAAAACTTATGAAAATCATTCAAATACCGCGCCAA
>NW_019280755.1:0-75367 GCF_000648695.1 Onthophagus taurus | reverse complement strand
TAAACACAAATATGAATTTTAATTTGCGTTTCGAGTTGCAGAAATTAGTCATTTTTCGATTTTGGTCGAACAGTATACGCGCGCACGCAATGTTCACAACTTTGGGATTTTTTTACTCCCTTAAATGAAAACACCCCCCCGTAAATTTTTGTATACGGGTTATTCTAAGAGTGCTAAACTCAAATATGAATTTTAATTTGCGTTTCGAGTTGCAAAAATCGGTCATTTTTCGATTTTTAAATCTATGGCTAGAATCTATGGCTAACTTCACAACCGTGATCTTAATCAGTGCTGTAGTAGTACCACGCCCTTCACGAAAACCAGACTGGAATTTGTTAATCAGATTAAACTCCCCAAGATATTTCTGAATCTGTAAATAAGATAAATGTCCAATAGCTTTTGAGAACGTAGATAGAATAGAAATGGGTCGAAACCCACCAACATGGGACGGAAATTTAATTTTTGGGATAGGAATAACATGGGCGATTTTGTGGTGAGGCCGCCTCTGAACGACCTTTGGTAATACCGCTGCCACCAGAAACAGTATTTCGCGCTTCCTAACTCTTAGTCTGAAGGACCCCTAATTGATCTTAGCAAATCAATCAAANTGGAACCAAGATACACAAGAAGAGGTAAAACCAATAGCAGAAAGCCTAGTTAACAGGAAGGCATGGTCCACCGAATCAAAGGCAAGTAAATCAAGTAACACTAGCAAGGTAACACAACGCTTATCACAAGCAGATCTAATATCATCGGTGATCTTAATCAGTGCTGTAGTAGTACCACGCCCTTCACGAAAACCAGACTGGAATTTGTTAATCAGATTAAACTCCTCAAGATATTTCTGAATCTGTAAATAAGATAAATGTCCAATAGCTTTTGAGAACGTAGATAGAATAGAAATGGGTCGAAAGCCACCAACATGGGACGGAGATTTAATTTTTGGGATAGGAATAACATGGGCGATTTTGTGGTGAGACCGCCTCTGAACGGTCTCGACCTTTGGTAATACCGCTGCCACCAGAAACAGTATTTCGCGCTTCCTAACTCTTAGTCTGAAGGACCCCTAATTGATCTTAGCAAATCAATCAAAACTAAATGACAAGCGCGCGGTCACTATTTCAGAACCGTGGGTTCTTTCACTAAGGCTCTGTCAGGAAAAGGAGAAAATCAAAAGACAAGTGTTCTAACCACTCTTAAACTATATTAATAAAATAACAAGAAATAATTGACAATGAACAAAATGAACCTTAAAATCTATCTACGCTTTTTTATGACCCGACGTTACTTAAAAAGAGATATTCCTGAATCTAACCCCGACAGCTAGTACTCCTTGACAGATACATAGGTGATAACGGAAACTGACAAACAGACTTACTCAGGACTTGTATTCCGATTTGGTGGTACGCCGCGCCGATGGATCGCAACCCTGGATCCTTTTTGGTGGCTTCTCGGAATTTAACCGGGAAGGTTCCAACACCACTCTCGCACCAAATCCTCAGTGGAAACACAATTTCCGACACGACACGGATGCCCGAAATGCAAAGAATGTTTACAATTGAAACTAAGTCACAGTTCTCGATATGCAACGACACTTATTGTTAGAATTGGTGTTAATGCGAATTCTAAGTTGCTATCTAACGGAGCGCTGACGACGTTTCGACTCAAAAATCTCTTAGGTTCGTTGTGATTCTAATTGATTCTCATGTGATTGTTATGTGATTATGATTGTCTTGAAAAAGGTCTTACAAGCTTTTAAGTAACCTCGGGTGTTGGAGGGGTGCAAAAACCTTCTTGAGGCGTTCCTATCGCCTGCATGTCCCCGACACTTGGGCCAATCCAAAATACGGGGCGGGTGTTTTTAAATAATTTTCTGAGCCAATGAGGGAATTTGGGGAAGGGAACAATTTTTGATCACGGGGCCAGAAGATAACATCCGCCACTAGCTAATCCAAAAATACATCACGTAAATCCCAAACTGTGGGAGCCATCAAACTTTACGTTTTCTAACGTCTATTGTATTTTTAGCGACTTTTTCGTAATCTACGTTTCCCCATAAATTTGCTGATACGTTAACCTTTCCCAAAATTTATTTCGACGTCTGGTCACCATTCCGGACGTCGGTCGTAAACGCGAGACGTGATGTTTGGTTTTTAGAAGAAAAAGGTTGCACGCCAGGAATATACAATTCGTATGGTTTATTCCGAAAACCATTAAATAATTCCTGAATTATTACAATTTGCTAGATTGAGGGAAATTTAGACTGTTCAAAAGAACAGTTGAAAATATGTGTTAGGGGAGTAATAACTATATCCAGAATGGGTAAGAGGAATCTGAGTCCAATACCATCTGCTCCGACACTAGTGGACTTGGAGTAAGTTAAAGCATCCCAGATCTCAGCATCTTGAGCAGCAGCATCAAAATTGAGTTGATCTGTGGGAGACTCTATAAGGCCAAGTAATCGCATTGTTTTCCAAAATGTCTTATGAGTGGCTCCAGACAACCTTTGACAGTAGTGCAATCTTTCCGTCGCCTCTCCGGAGCTTGCTTGTCATAGAGGTCAAGAACCTTGGAATTAAGGTACTCCACCTTAGCATCTATGTCAGGCAATCGGTAAAGTGGCTGCCAATCAATTTCGCTCGCATCAGACAACAATAACCTGCAATCTATACTTTGAAGATCACGGTGGATCACAAAGCGCCGGGAAGCAGTCTGACGTCGTAACTGCAACGCACAGTAAATCAAGTCATGATTCGAAAATTGAAGTGCAGGCAACTGACCCAGCGTAGGAATATTGTCCAGACGGGATCAAGAATACTATGAGAGGAAGACGAACGGTGAGTTGGCAGAGATGGTAAGATCATAGATTTTGTGACGAAGTTATAAATTGTAGTTTTTCACAACGTGCATCATTTTTCAATAAGCTGGTGTTGAAATCATCTATTAAAGGATTGTATCAAAATGAAGAGAGTGTCTCTCAAGAATCTCCTGCGCCTTATTAAAGTAATTGGCGAGAGGAGGACAATAAAAGACGCCAAATAAAACCGCATTGCCTGCACATTTTATCTTCACAAGTTGGAACTCGGCACGTAATTACACATAATTAGGTAAAGTAAATAAGGCGGATGGTAAGGGGAAGGGTTTAGCCATGTTTCGCTCACCATTATAACACCGAAGATACTAGATTCGAATGTTGCAATGAAATCATCAATGTGCGCGTTTAAACTGTGCGAATTTATATGACAAGCAGAGACAAAGTTGGTTAATCCAATGTATTAGTTGAATGGTTTCATACATCTTTCATCAAATAAGTAAAAACATATCAAAAGTCAATTTCTTCGACTAATCTTCAGGTTCTTTCGAAACCGTGTCAATTGATACAATAAATAAATGCTGGAAACAATCTTATTCTACTGCTAATTTTTTAATAATTTCAGCAAATATTCTGCAGTATGGCTGTGTCTAGATGTATCTACAGAATTTATTAAGTAAATTTGTTCATTTTCAACGTCTGTCACACACACACTATAATTAGCTCGTGATGCACATTGCACCAACATTTTCTTCTACTTTTGCCTAGACAGAACTATGACCTGAATCACCTAAATGTCATTTATTAGTTGGCTGGAGACATCATATCTATTTGGCGGTGTATAACCGGTTCGTTGCATACTTGTTAAAGTTAGAATTCCTGATGCGGACTAATCAGCATCAGGAAATTTTCCATATTTGTCTGAAAATCAATACTGGTAGATGGGGCTCTGACAAAAAATGATGTAATACCCGACGTCATCATTGCAAGTATGCAACCAATATCACAGTATTTCACCAATGGCAGGGATTTGCGTATTGAAATACCAATACTGTGATATTGGTTGCATACAATAATAATAATAATAACCTTATTTTCATTTCTACAATACAACAAAATCAATACAGAATAAGGAAAGAAAACCAAGTAGAAATAAAAATCGGTGAAGTTTCGTTTGCTGCTCAAATGCAACAGACGATTTTCAAACATGACCAATTGTGATATGTCCATTATAACACCCAGATTCCTAACCGATGCTCGAAACTCAATTTGTTGCCCGTCTATAACCAAGTCCATCTGACCTAGACAAGCGCGGGCGTGGTCCGATCCAAACACAATAGCTGTCGTTTTATTATTATTAATGTGCAAAGAATGTTCTTTCGAGTATTGCCAAATGTTTGATATATCACTATTTATAAAATTCATTGCACGCCGAAAATCTGCAGGTGGGAACGAGTAGTAAATCTGGGTGTCATCAGCATATGAGTGAAATTTACAGTATTGAAGTCGTTCTGACATCGTGGATGTATATACATTATATAAAAGTGGACTGAGAATACTGCCCTGCGGTACGCCAGAGGCTAATGGTCGCCGTAGAGACTGGCGATCATTTAAGATCACCCTTTGCGATCTACCCGTTAAATATTGAGTAAGAAAAGAGAGGGAGTTATTGCCCAGGCCACTGTAATGTAAAATAGAGATGAGAGTAGTGTTCTTATAGAGGAATCTATAAGAACCAAAACCGTAACCATTCCCCTATCAGACGCACGGACAATATCATCACAGATATGAAGCAGCGCCGATTCACAGCTATGTAGAGGTTTAAACCCTGACTGCAATGCAGGTATTATTTTGTTATCAGATAGTTGCTTCTCTAAAATCCTTTCAAAAATTTCCGAAATTGTTGGCAGTAGGCTAATTGGCCGTACATCCTAAAAAGCTGTTGGTGATTTTCCTTCCAAGAGGAGGGAAATGTGTTGGTTTCGAGACAGGTGTTGATAATATGTGTTAAGAATTCAATAATATGTGGATAAAATAGCGTTAATATACACTGTGAAATACGGTCCAGTGTTGTTAAATACCCGGGTATTTATTTTCAAGGGAAAATACCCTGGGTAAATACCCTGGGGTATTTACCCAAGTTGGGTGTTTAGAGGTATTTATAAAATTTAAAATCAATACAAAGATCACTAAAAAAGTAAACAAGTTTAATTCAAAAATAAAAGTTCTTTTTTAATAAAAATCATTAACACTGGTTATTTACACAAAAACTCATAAAAATAAAACAAGAAACGCTAAATAATATATTCATTTTTAATCATAATAAATTGATATAATCTAAATTAAGACAGATTCGTCTGATGATATGTCTTCAATCGTTGACAATTGCTCGTCTTCGTCCATTTCATCGTCGCTTTCTTCATTTTTGTCGGTATCTGTTATATTTTGGTTTGTGTTACTTTTATATGTATTTAATAGCTTATCATTGTAAGTTAAATATGTTAATTTAGCGGCATTTGTCGTAGTCAGCCGATTTCTTTTTTTGCAGTGCAGCCAACTAAACGCGCTAAAGGTTCTTTCTGTTGCCGCTGATGTTATGGGTGCACTTAATATCCGAATGGCGATATCTGCCAATTCGCAAGTTCCCCTCAAACCTCTCCACCATAAAAGTGGTGGCATAGAATCATGTCCGTCCCATAAAATGGTTTTTGCCCATATATCTTCTTTGTCACGAAAATTTACTAACTCGGATCTTAACTTTATTTCATTTATATGAGAATGCTTTCCCATATTATATATAAATGTCATTGCGTCCAACAACTGAGTGGGATTTAAATCGCACCCCTGAGTTGATGGATTTAACAAATCTGCGGCAAAATGTATGTCGCCTAGTGCAAACTTCTTTCTGTCGACCAATTTTTTAATAATATTATCCTTTTCGAATTCTTCGAAATTGATGACATTAATGATGTCCATTAAAGTCGACTCCAGTTTTGTTAATTCTCTATAGACAATATGTATTTGTGGTTCATTAGATTGCACTTTTATTAATAAGTTTATTATAGGTTCTAACAGCGACATCATATTTTGGATATGATTCCAAAAGTTATCATCAAGAATTTTTTTCTTTATTTCTAATGTGATTATTACTCCTTCGGTTACCGCTAAGGTTTGGATAACACTTTTATTAGTCACCACACTTTTCAAACAATCCAAATAACTACCCCATCGCGTTAGTGCTGGTAATTTAAGAGCGACTGTAACATCTTTTTCTCTTCCTATTTGATCAAAAGTTGCTTTAAGCACATGACTATTTTTAATAGTTTTTGTGACTTGAATCACATCTGCTATTTTTGTTTTAATTGATGAACTGTTAACAATATCACCACATAATAAATGTAACAAATGTGCCAAACATCCTAGCGGTACAATATGAGGATATTTTTCTTGCAGTAGTCTGAAACTTGCTCTCATATTCGCCGCGTTATCACCAATGACTACCAGAAATTTTTTGGTATTCTACTTTTTCATTACTGTTTCTATTTGTTTGTACAAATATGTTGCTGTATATCGCCTTTCCCCCGAAAAAACAAAATCAACAAAAAGTGGAGCGGGGGTAGATATTAAAAAATTTATAATGGGTTCGTTGCGCAGATTAGACCAACCATCACATTGTAAATGTAGGTGCTTACAATTATTAACTGTAGAATTAACATTATTTTTCATTTCGACATACTGTGATTCTAAATATGTTCTTGCTAAACGATTTCGGGAAGGAGGCACGAATGCGGGGCGAATAGCTTTAAAAAACTCGATCCATAATGGATGTTCTACTAACGAGAATGGCGCACCGCTGATGAAAACAGCTTTTGCCAGACGTTGATTGAGCATTTCCTACATCAAAAGAAAATCATCATTGTAAGTTTTGACTGATAGCAATTTTATAGTAAAACATACATTTGTCGCAGGATCCATAGTATCGAAAAACGGTGTAATTGCTGATGATGAAGATAATGTTGACATAGAACTTCCAGGGCTTTCAAAAGAACTAGATCCAGGCACAACACTCACTGGATTATTTTCTTGCCAAGTTACTACCGATTGATCTATATATTTCACCAAACTAGGGTTTTTTAAAATATTTTTTAAATGTTGTGGGCACTTAATACAGTTTTTAACAATGTGAGTTGTCATTTTATTAACATTGCCGTGTTTATACCGTTGATTGCAATATTTGCATATTACACCTGCCTGTTCATGAGTATTAAAAAATGTCCAAGCCTTGCCCTTAATTTTCGGCATTTTTACAACACGTTTTTTTACTACACAAAAAGATATTTTTATTTTTTTTTAATTTAAATGAAGTATATTTTTATTTAAATTACGGTTTTATTTCGTGTTCTACTCTATAAGGAACTACGCGCAACAAAACTACAGTCAAAAATTACACAAACAAGTTTAAACAAGAATACAGGTGCTTGCGAGACGCGCCCCGTTGACGCCGTGCGCGCAAGTGTAAATACCCGCTGTTTGGGTATTTACCCTGAGCCGGGGTAATTACAAGGATAAATACCCATTTTATAAATACCTACCCGCCGGGTATTTACCCCGCGCCCATCACTGGAAATACCATCAGCACTAGCTGATGTGTTTTCCGTTGAGAGAAAAACTTGCTCGACTTCTGCCTGAAAGACTAGTTTGAATTCGCAAACCTTGACTCCAGTTTTACATGTATTTAGGTGAAAGCTTTTTATTTGATGCAGCGAAGAAGCAGGGGGGATAGCAGATATTAGATAATCGTTGATAATCTCTCTTTTAATAGAAATACTTGCAATGATGACGTCGGGTACGATAATTAATTAACACACTGTATTTTAAACTCTATGATTCCTGTCAAGTTGACTCCACTTATACTGATTNGACGCACGGACAATATCATCACAGATATGAAGCAGCGCCGATTCACAGTTATGTAGAGGTATAAACCCTGACTGCAATGCAGGTATTATTTTGTTATCAGATAGGATAAGGAGCAGTTGCTTCTCTAAAATCCTTTCAAAAATTTTCGAACTTGCTGGCAGTAGACTGATTGGCCGTATATCCGAAAAAGCGGTTGGTGATTTTACTTTGGGAATAGGAACAACATTGGCCTCCTTCCAAGAGGAGGGCAATGTGTTGGTTTCGAGACAGGTGTTGATAATATGTGTTAAGAATTGAATAATATGTAGATAACATAGCGTTAACATATACTGTGAAATACCATCAGCACCAGCTGATGTGTTTTCCATTGAGTGAAAAACTTGCTCGACTTCTGCCTGAGAGACTAGTTTGAATTCGCAAACCTTGACTCCAGTTTTACATGTATTTAGGTAAAAGCTTTTTATTTGATGCAGCGAAGAAGCAGGAGGGATAGCAGATATTAGATAATCTCTCTTTTAATAGAGATACTTGCAATGATGACGTCGGGTACGATAATTAATTAACACACTGTATTTTAAACTCTATGATTCCTGTCAAGTTGACTCCACTTATACTGATTNTGTTCTTATAGAGGAATCTGTAAGAACCAAAACCGTAACCATTCCCCTATCAGACGCACGGACAATATCATCACAGATATGAAGCAGCGCCGATTCACAGCTATGTAGAGGTTTAAACCCTGACTGCAATGCAGGTATTATTTTGTTATCAGATAGTTGCTTCTCTAAAATCCTTTCAAAAATTTCCGAAATTGTTGGCAGTAGGCTAATTGGCCGTACATCCTAAAAAGCTGTTGGTGATTTTCCTTCCAAGAGGAGGGAAATGTGTTGGTTTCGAGACAGGTGTTGATAATATGTGTTAAGAATTCAATAATATGTGGATAAAATAGCGTTAATATACACTGTGAAATACGGTCCAGTGTTGTTAAATACCCGGGTATTTATTTTCAAGGGAAAATACCCTGGGTAAATACCCTGGGGTATTTACCCAAGTTGGGTGTTTAGAGGTATTTATAAAATTTAAAATCAATACAAAGATCACTAAAAAAGTAAACAAGTTTAATTCAAAAATAAAAGTTCTTTTTTAATAAAAATCATTAACACTGGTTATTTACACAAAAACTCATAAAAATAAAACAAGAAACGCTAAATAATATATTCATTTTTAATCATAATAAATTGATATAATCTAAATTAAGACAGATTCGTCTGATGATATNTTTCGATAAACCACTATAAATCTACTAATAAACGAAATAATGTTAAAATCTACCAGTATCGCGTTTTAGTCCGTGAACGTGGAAACTAATTATTAATCGGGCCGTAATTAACTACGGTCAAAATTTTAATAATATCACACGTGTAATAGCGATGGGTGCTCGTTGATGCGTGAACAAAAGCTTCGTCGAGATTACCGAGAGAGCTTTTTTAATTAAAAAAGATAATTAGCGACTGTCCACCAACCCGAGTTCAGCACAAATAAATTCATTAATTAATAAATAATAGCTGATCAACAACAAAATTAAAACTTTTTTAATCTATTTCAATTTATAAATATGAAAAGGATTACGTTTAGAAAGTATAAATAATTAGTTGCTCATTATTAACCTCATTGATCAATATAATATAAATAACTTGTTATTATTTTATGAGATGAAACAAAATTATTTTAACGATATTGTTTTTCCGCAAATTAAAATTGTGTATATGTACAGATATTTTAAACAAAATCATAACGCTATTTAGTGCACCTGAACAAATGTATATAACCATATTAAAACATTGAAAATGGATATAAAACATTCATTTATTTGGTTGACGGTTTATCAAAAAATGTATTACCAAATATTTTCGATAACAATGTGTTATTTAATATCCATTAAATTTTGTGTACGATTTTGACAATACAAAATTTAGCACAACAAAGCCCACCCACATAAACCTTCTGATGATGTAAATTGAAATGAACTTCGAATTTCGTAGGCCAGACAAACATATCGTCGTTCGATTTACGGACACAAATCGTTTATAATTTCCAGGACGATTATGAATTCGTTAATGAACCGAGCACTGAAATTCCGCGAACTGCCAACAAATTTTTACACGGTGGCCAATTATTGAATTTATGGAAGTTCAACAACGACAATCATCGTATTGACAATGTTAATATAAACGCGATATGTTTATTTAAACCACGAATTTAAGTTAATTTATTAGAAAATAATTATAATTTAATTGGAATATTTGATTCGCGTTTACTTCTTATACAAATTTGAAAGTAAGGTTGTGCACAACTTTTATTATGCAAGATGAACCAAAACAAAATTCTAACCTATCTAATTATTTTTTTAACACATCAAGACAAACAAACAAAACTCTTAAATAAACTTGGCTCACAAAAGTCTTTTTACTTAACAAGTACTGAACTACGAACGCTTATTGTAGGTTTACACAATAATGGAAAAAGTTTTAGCGAAATTGCAAAAATTGTTATGAAACTGTCCAATCTATTACTAAAAAATGGAAAGAAGCGGGTAGCGTAAATAATAAATTCAGATCTGGTCGCCCAAAAACTTTAAACAATAGAGACATTCGGGTTCGATTAAATAAGATTAAAGAAACAACTGCAACAAGTTTGGGTACTGAAATCGCTATATGAATTAAGAAACCAATACTTCCTGAAACGTTAGACGATTTTAAAATCGAGCAGATAAGTGTAAGGACACTAAAGGCGTAAACCGCCAACGTCTAAAGTTAACGCTGAAAAACGTTTCAGTTTTGTCATAAAATATAAAGACAATGATTTTTGGAAACAAGTCGTTTTTAACGTCAGCATGAAAGACAAAGTGCCTGAAACGGCACGGGGGTGTCGACGTCTGAAAAAGCGATGTTATGACACCATCCCATAATGTCTGCGAAAGTCCAGCTTTAACGCGTCGACCTGATGAGTTCATGTGTTTACGAACGAAACACAAGGTGTAAACTAAGTGTAAATTGCGTTGGCTTCGGAAAAAACTGGATCCTGCAGCACTACAATGATCCAAACTGAAGCACATAACTACACTCGACGGCATAAAATACTCATCACCTAAAATGATGACAGGTTTCAAAGTGCAATTACTTTTGAACGTATAAAAAATCAGGGTGTGGTCAGCATATGAGTGAAATGTATAGTATTGAAGTCGTTCTGACATCGTGGATGTATACACATTATATAAAAGTAGACTGAGAATACTGCCCTGCTGTACGCCAGAGGCTAATGGTCGCCGTAGAGACTGGCGATCATTTAAAATCACCTTTTGCGTCTACCCGTTAAATACTGAGTAAGAAGAGAGAGGGATTTATTGCTCAGGTCACTGTAATGTAAAATAGAGATGAGAGTATCAACATCAAAGGAGTCAAACGCTTTCGAATAATCTATAAGAACTAAAACCGTGACCATTCCCCGATCAGATATGAAGAAGCGTCGATTCACAGCTAAGTAGAGGTTTAAACACTTAAACTGCAATGCAGGTATCATTTTGTTATCAGATAGGATAAGGCGCAGTTGCTTCTCTAAAATCCTTTCAAAAATTTTCGAAATTGCTAGCAGTAAACTAATTGGCCATATATCCGAATTAGCCTCCTTCCAAGAGGAAGGAAATGTGTTGGTCTCGAGACAGGTGTTGATAATATGTGTTAAGAATTGAATAATATGTGGATAGCATAGCGTTAACATATACTGTGAAATACCATCAGCACCAGCTGATGTGTTTTTCATTGAAAGAAAAACTTCCTCAACTTCTGCCTGAGAGACTAGTTTGAATTCGCAAACCTTGACTTCAGTTTTACATGTATTTAGGTAAAAGCTTTTTATTTGATGCAGCGAAGAAGCAGGAGGGATAGCAGATATTAGATAATCTCTCTTTTAATAGAGATACTTGCAATGATGACGTCGGGTACGATAATTAATTAACACACTGTATTTTAAACTCTATGATTCCTGTCAAGTTGACTCCACTTATACTGATTTTAGTAACGCTTTCGATGTTTTGCTTCTTTCAAAACTTCGTATGTTTGACATTGACGAACATCTTATGCGTTGGTTTGCCTCCTATACACGTGGAAGGACTCTGAAAATGAATATCAATGGTCACTTACATCAATAGTGTACTGCAAGGGAGTCACTTAAGACCTCTTCTATTTAATGTTTATATTACAATGATATTTTTTCAAGAATTAAACACTCTCATTGCTTGATGTGTGATGATTCAAAAATTTTTACTCGAGTTTCTTCACCTTTGGATTGCTCGAGGTTACAGCGCCACATTGATGCGCTACGTATTTATTGCAGCTCAAATTTTTTGACACTGACCCCTAAAAAATGTAATGTTATTTCTTTTACAAAGAAGGCAGGCACGATCAGATACGATTACAGCCTGGGTTATGATACCATACCTACAGCGACTCTGGTCAAGGACTTAGGGGTCACATTTCATGTCAAACTAAGTCTTGGCAACATGATGCCTTGGCTTCGTTATGAGATAAATTTTACAAATATTTATACTATAAGAAGATTGTAGTATTTTGCGTATGTGCATAGCGTTTTAAGTTTCTGCAGCTCCGTTTGGAATCCCAATATAAAATATATATTACCAGAATTCAAATGATTTAAAGCAAACAGGTTCAATAAAAAAGAAAGTTTTTTTTTCAAATAATTTAATAGACATAAAATACAATGTAAATAAAGTATTGGCGCAAATAATTAGGAAATGAATGGACCTAAATAACATTATACCTTACACATATATATAAAACAAATTATGACCTATACGAAAATTCGACTTATTTTTGACGTTTTATTATTCATTATTTTTCTTTGTTAAATCTTTCGTTCGGTTCAGCCGCATTTTATTTCTTTTTGGTTCACCTGTTGCAGAGCGACTAATCTATTATTTATATTTCAAGAGAATAAAGCGTACAAAGTGTGTGTTGCGTTATCTTAAAAACTAATAGTGTGATATGCGTTAATTTTTTTAAATTATTTAATTAAAATTATAATAATTATGAAGTGGCACACAAATTACCAAAAGAAACCAGACAAAAAGAACGAACGCGAAAGCTTCACAAAAAAGCGAAAGCTCATCTTAATTATTATTTTCAATCTACGATTAGTAGACAAATACGTGAAAAATAATATTATAAAAATTATACATGAAAGTTATTTCAATAATTAAAGCTAATACGAAGGGAAAAAATAATAATAACAAACTCTTAGTTAAGCTAAAAATAAACGGTGTTGTACAACGCGGTTTAATTTCTTAAAAATTAATATTTTTTGCTTTTTGTATTATGTAATGTTTTTTTCTTTTAATTTAGATTATTATATGAAAATTTATATCGCGTATGTGTATGTACATAATTTTCTATTTATCATAAACGTTTAATGTCAAGTCACCCCGAAAACACCATTAAAAGTATTTATTGACGAAAATGAAGAAAACAAAAAATATTTTGGCCAATTTTTACTTTTATCATAAAATTACATACTTTGTTCTTAAAAAAAAACAATATAACGAGTAAACTTCGTCTTTCATATTAGTTTTATTATTTTGTACTCTTGTTGAGAATTAAAGTTTACATTTTTTGGCATTTTTTAAACATAATCAACAAGGGGCGAAAAAATTAATACTTATGTACGTTCATTGCAGTGCAAAAAAAATAACAAAAAATTATATGACTTAGATACGAAATATTATAAGTACGTTGCTTTTTCTTTATCATTGATTATTATTAAACAATTAATGTTATTAAAAACTACTTAAAATTAACGATTATACAAGCAAATCCAATACTAAATATTTAAAAAAAAATTGTTGTATGATATGTTAAACAATAAAATAAAAATAAATTAATTTTATGCAGAGAAAAAGTGGATTGGAAGACAACAACAGCAAGAAAACGTAGTAACTTATTATAAATTTATCTGAGTACATTTAGCTGCGAATATATATTTTTGTTAAATAGCATAAATAGCAAAATTGTGTTAACTATTATTTTAGCTTATTCTCTGCATAAACAATAACATAAGTTTAATATTAAATTTATAATAATAAAATCATGATTCATAAAATAGTTATTTATAAATTGTAAGGATATTTGATACAAGTAAATCACTTTGTTCCTTTTAAAACGATTTTTTTTAATTAAGGCGTTTCTTAACATATCCAGAGGAATTTTAATTGATTGGGAAGAAAAAAATTCTCGAGGAGCTTATTTGCAAAATCGAATATATATTTTAGTTACATAACAAATTCATATTCTCTCCCTCCATGTTGAGATATATTCAAAGTATATTACAAACATTTTTAGTTTCAGCTTTATAACATTCCAATTTTGAGTTTCAATCCATGTGGTTTCAATAAGAAGAGATGTCAAGTGATGATACTTCTTGTTCTCTGAGTTTTAAAGCTTAGCTCATAAGGTGTCATTAAAATAGTCTAAATCGTCATAGCCAACAATATCTATTGCTGGGAAGGTGATGCTTAAGACATTCCAGAACATCATTTATATCGATCGCCACGGACCACCTGCGAACTATGAACGCAGATTAAGAACGGAAGAGCACCATGTGAAGATGGTATTACCATTGAGATGCTAAAACGAGGAGCTGCTAGAAGAACTAGATGTCTAGTAATAAAATAGACGAGTAACATTAATGGAGAAGTATAAGGATAGAGCTTTGGGGAATCTTTACAGTAATGGATAGCGCAAGAATAGGTTTTAGATACAGAAACACTTTGCAACATATGTATGACAACGCCACAATACAAATTAAAATTGCAGAGGATCTCACAACAAATATGGAGTGAGGCAGGGAGATACAATCTCTCCAAGATGGTTCTCGAGGAAGCTTTCAAAAGACCAGATTAAGAAAGAATCAGATTTAGGCATTGGCCGTCGATGCTGAATACCCGACGGGCAATGCCTAAATCACCTTCCCTTTGCAGATGACTTCTGTGATAAAGGTAGATGTCATAGAAGAAAGTGCGAGGGCGATGTGGAGATGGGCGAGCTATATAGCAAGACGAATAGACGGATTTTAATAAAGAGGCCGAGAATGTAGCATAAAAAGACCATCCAGGAGATAGGCATTAAGGAAAATATTGGTAAGTGAGGTAAGAAACTCTCTTGGTGTGATACAGAGGTAATATATTGATCAGTGTTTCTCTGCTTTATATTATTGGTATAACTTATTAAATACCTTAATTTTGTCCACAGGCAGCTGATATTTAACATGGCCGACTCTAAAAAGAAAAGTAGACAGTACAGTGTTGATTATTTGAAGTTTGGCTTCATTCCGTCTTTGTCAGACAAACAATGTGCCTTTTATGTAACAAAGTTTTAAACAATGATGATATGAAACCATGAAAGTTCAAAGACGTATTGATGAAATTGAAAGTTCCTTGTGTAATTATTTGCAAACGACTATTTATGCAGCTGAACGAGTCAATCTTACCTGGTAATGAGGCATTGTTATTGGCATATGTTCGCTTTATTATGGATCAAGGTATCTACTAAGATTTCGATGCGAGATGACCAGAATTTGCATCATTTACACTCAAGTATGATGGCTGTCGAAGTGTTGTGATTGACAAGATTTTTTTGCTGTTTTTGACACTGTTTTTGAGTTTTTGGATACTAAAGAATGCTATCGAAGCACTATTGTCATGACTGAATCCATTTAAAATCAAGACAATAATGTTGTGTATGTTGACTATTTGACAAAGAATTTACAAAGAAAGATTTGTAACAATTTGGAACAAGTTTTCCGTTATGCTGAACGAAACTCATCTAAAATTTCATGGTGATACAACTTGAATCAAATTTATTTTCTGCTCAAAAAAAAAACCTAGAAAAGCAGTGTTTATTTACTGCTACTAATATTATTTATTGCTTCTGCACATGCCATAAGTGCAGGTGCCAAATCACATTCGCCTTAGAATGATGAACTGGGATTCCAACTGATACAAAGAACCATGTCAATAGATAATTTTGAAAAACTCCACCAATTTCTTCACTTCAATAATAATGACAATCTTTTTCCACAAATCACTCAAACTATGGCAGAGTCTAATTACTTCACTGAATAACAAATTTTCATCTATAAATGCCTTCCCAAAAGAACCCATAAATAGGGTTTGTTTGCCCTTGCAGGTATATCCGGTTTCTCTTTTAAATTTGAAATATACTTATGGCAAGAAAATTCGAAGCCTGGACCTATAGAAAAACCAGATTTGGCAGCTGCTACCAACGTGCCTCTGCGACTGACTTGAGTACGCCGAGATGAAAAAAGCAAAATAGTTAACTTCTCAACCAAGCAGAATTTTGTAATGTAGTTGCAGAGTATCGAATCAAAAATAAAAATCAGAAAAGAGGAAGACCGGGAGGTCTGGGAACGCATAATACATACTTATTCACATGTCGGGTCTTGTTTATGTTATGTATTTAGTGTAGTCATTTGACAACAAACCCTTTTTTGTTTCTATATAAATAAAGAATTTTGAGAATTTCCTATTGATATTTGGCCAGACTCTATATTACGAATATCATTGCTGCTGAACTTGTCATAATATGCACTGAATTATTCGTGATGATGGATCAAATATGAATCCAGAATGTAATTTATTTTTACAACACTGATCAGAATGCACAGAAATTACTTTTGGTAGTAAAATATTCCATTAAGAACGTTGAGTTAATTTTCACGCCAGAATAGCACCTTATACATTGTGGCTGTTATGTATTAAAGATCTTTTGCTACTTTATGCCAAGATATGTTGAAAGCTGGACACTGGTTCAAAAAATTAGGAACATATTTGATCCTTTGAATGTTATTCCACTTGTATGAGATTTAAACAAATTATATGATTAAATGAATATTTTTATGACAAATAGTAATGTAAAAGCAATTCAAGGTAATCATGTTCTTGTTATTTATAACTTTATGCCTGATTTGAAAACGCAGTTAAATAACCGATTGAACAGCTTTTCAGAGCAGCAATAATCCTCAAAATACATCTTGGTATTAATGGTGTTGGAATAGCACCTTATACATGGCAGCTGTTATGTATTAAAGATTTTTTGTTACTTTATGCCAAGACAAGTAAAATGAGTAACTAGACGTTGAAAGCTGGAGACTGGTTTAAAAAATTAGGAACATTTTTTGATCCTTTGAATGTTACTCCATATGTATGAGCCTTAAACAAATTATATGATTAAATGATTATTTCTATGACAAATAGTAATGTAAAAGCAGTTCAAGGTAATCATGTTTTTGTTATTTACAACTTTATGTCTGGTTTGAAAACGCTGTTAAAGAATTGATTTGGTGGAAGAGAATGTGATAATCTGTATCAAATGGCGACATAGTTAGATCCTTGATGTAAGGGTAACATTTTCACTAATTATATCAAGAAAGATTTAAACAAAATAACAACTTAATCAAAATATTACCTATGGACCAATCCAATATTGGACCCAACCCAACCAATAACAATAAATGTCGAAATTTAAATCATACTGTTCCTGCATCTTTATCAACATCAACTGCTATTGTTCCAAGTGAACAGCTTTTCAGAGCNCCAGGTCTTGTTTATGTTATGTATTTAGTGTAGTCATTTGACAACAAACCCTTTTTTGCAATAAATAAAATTAATATGTTTAATATTTTTCTGAGCATTCATATCTTGATTTAATATGGTTTTGTTTTAAAATAAGAAATCATGCATTTAAGGATTAAATGGTTAAATTTGATTTTGTAGATGTCTCGAAAGGACGTTCTAATAAGTGAATGATAATGAATTTGAACTACCAATAGAATTGCAGAATCAATACCTGTATGACAGAAAATAAAAAAAAAAACATGCCGAGAGGTTGCGATTAGATAAAGCTGGTGAAACACTAGAAGAGTGTTAGATTAGTTCACAAAATTTGTGAACAACAATTATGTCAAAAGTATTTAATACTTTTGACATAACCTTGATGAGTCAGAATAATTGTTCAAAAAAAAAATAAGATTATCAGATGTTAATATGTGCCTTCCAGAGAGCAAAGAAAAAAATATAAAAATACTTGATAAGAAGAGAGGATGTTTTTCCATGTTAATACATTTGCTGCATTTAAGAGCTACTTTTCAGAAATATTTTACTCTTGTTAATCCATCATATTAAGAAAAAAGGAATGAGAAGAAAAAGGCATTGTCGAATAAAGAGCTTTAATGAATTTCCATAGCAATATCTATTTAGGGAAAAAAATCGCAATTTTTATGTTACTGCTACATAAAAATCGCATAGAAAATTAAAAGTGATAAATCAAATTACGGAATCGAGATCTTTATGATGTAGGATTATCAAAAATCAGGATCTTATTTAACTTCGTTAAATACTTCGAATATTTTCATATATGCACATTTGTCATAATATGCACTGCATTGTTCGTGATGATGGATGAAATATGAATCCAGAAGGATGCATCAGAATGCACAGAAATTACTTTTGGTAGTAAAATATTCCATTAAGAACGTTGAGTTAATTTTCACGCTGGAATAATAGCACTTTATACATTGTGGTTGTTATGTATTAAAGATTTTTTGTTACTTTATGCCAAGACAAGGAAAATAGAGTAACTAGATGCTGAAAACTGGACGCTGGTTCAAAAAATTAGGAACATTTTTTGATCCTTTGAATGTTATTCCACTTGTATGAGATTTAAACAAATTATATGATTAAATGAATATTTTTATGACAAATAGTAATGTAAAAGCAGTTCAAGGTAATCATGTTCTTGTTATTTATAACTTTATGCCTGATTTAAAAACGCAGTTAAATAATCGATTGAACAACTTTTCAGAGCAGCAATAATCCTCAAAATACATCTTGGTATTAATGGTGGTGGAATAGCGCCTTATACATGGTGGCTGTTATGTATTAAAGATTTTTTGTTACTTTATGCCAAGACAAGTAAAATAGAATAATTAGATGCTGAAAGCTGGACACTGGTTCAAAAAATTAGGAACATTTTTTGATCCTTTGAATGTTATTCCACTTGTATGAGCCTTAAACAAATTATATGATTAAATGATTATTTCTATGACAAATAGTAATGTAAAAGCAGTTCAAGGTAATCATGTTCTTGTTATTTACAACTTTATGTCTGGTTTGAAAACGCAGTAAAGAATTGATTTGGTGGAAGAGAATGTGATAATCTGTATCAAATGGCGAATTCAGATCCTTGATGTAAGGGTAACATGTTCACTGATTATATCAAGAAAGATTTAAACAAAATAACAACTTTTACCAACTCAACCCAACCCAACCCTACCAATAACAATAAATGTCGAAATTTAAATCATACTGTTCCTACATCTTTATCAACATCAACTGCTATTGTTCCAAGTGAACAGCTTTTCAGAGCAACAAGAATTATCTATAATCCTCATCGAAATAGACTTAAGGGCGATAAAGCTGATAAATTGCTTTTCTCAAAATATATCTATATAATCTTCTTTTGTAAAGATTTGAAGAGTTGTGTTTATTATATCATATTTATAATAATGTGCTCTTATTTGTTTGTTTTTTTCTTTGCATTTGTATTTTCCTATAAAGATCCTTTGAAAAGATACAGATTCTTTTATAACTGCGGATATCTATGGATTCGGATATCTGGCACATCATTAATCTCCATATAAAAGCAGATACAATTTAGAGGTTGGTCAAAATTGATAAGATCCGTGAAGAAACGAAATTTGAAGGTTACTGAAAATATATTAAGACTTTTTTGACACTAAGTTACTTTTAAGTAATAAGTAATTTATTTACTTAAAATAAAGTGGAATTAATCGAGAAATGATGATTCTGGAGATTTTTTTTAAAGGCACAATTTAAAATTTTCGGCAAGAATAGCAAAAGAGATGTATTAATAATTTTTGTTTAAGTATGTCTTTTTGCCACTCGAGTATTTGTTTATATATATTTCAATATCACATTATATAAATCATTAGATAAATAAAAGAAGTATTGAAGTTTTCATAAACACCATTAGATCAAATATTGGAGAAATTATTTGAGGGGGATTGCTCAAAACAGCAAAAATAACCGTGGTTTATTTAATTAATAAATGTTATGATATATATATTCGATTTTGCACACAAATTAATTTAAGGTGTTCCCTAAAAAAAAACTTTTTTTTTCGTATATTACGGAGCTGTACTTAAAAAAAAACACTTTGTATATAAATTATATAATTAATGAATGTGCAATACAATAACTTTTATATAAGCTGCTTCATTCCCTCAAAATCACATCACTTATTAATTTATTATACTATTTCAGCTAATTATTTCTTTCTTTTTTGTTTAGACCACATTTTATATATACTCCGTTTTTTTTCTGTAATAATAAGAATTCTTTTGTACAAGCATAAATTTAATTAATTATTCAAGCGGGAAGAAATAATAATAAGAATTCAATTTTAATAATGAAGCTTAAAAATATTTAATTGCAAGATGAAACGCATTTTGTATTTTATCTAAGTTTCTAATGAAAGACATAAAGTATTTTTCTTCTCTTTTTTGTTGGTTTTAGATTGATTTATCTTTATCTAGTAATTAATAAGAGCTTTTCGTTTAAGGGATTACTTTCATAAATCAAATTTTAAAGATCGATACAATTTGATGTATGATAGTATTTGTACAGAGGAAATCGAAATTATAAGAAAAGCGATATAATCGCTTCTTTGCTAAAATCTAAAAGATCTTACAAGCTAGTGGAGAGTAAACGCTAAAAGATAACTAAAAAAGTTAAAGGAAAATTGGCATTTTGCATTCTGTTATTATTTTATTATGGAATGATTATTATCTTAATTTTCTTAGTAAAAGATAACCGTTATTACTATTATTAAAATTTCGCCCTTTTCTTTTTTTGTTATTATTATTATATCGCATATTAACTAATTGTAGTTATTTTTAATATAAATTGAATCGCAATCATGACTATATTTACAATAAATTATGACATAATATTTTCTAAGATAAATTTAAAAATTATAAAGAAAATAGTTCGACTTTTTTAGAGTTTGTTTTTGAAGTTCTTGTTTGGATGAGATCGTTTAATAATTAGAAAATTTTCTTAAATAATAATAAAAATTAGATAATATTTTGCCTCTATTTATATTTGCAACCATAGAAATGAAAATCTATTTTAACAAAATAGTTTATTACTCCTCTAATGAAACAAAAAAAGAAATTATTTACATCTTAAAAACTAATTTCTGGATAAATTATGGCATGTAATACCCTTTTTTATTTTTTATCTTAGTTATTAGTAGTTTTAGTAACATATTTAAGGGTACTTAATAAAAACTGAGAAGACAAATTCAAATTTGATTAAAATAATACGTAGTAATCATTGATATATATTAAATTAATTTTAAGTGTATCAATATTTATTTAACTTTTATTGTTATTGATTTTTTATCTTCATTAACAACAGAAATATTTATATCTATGATGGATATCAACACTTTAATAGCTAATAATTAAGAAACGCTTTTGTACAGGTGTTTTAAAACGTTGTTAAGGTATATACAGTGTGTTAATTAATTATTGTACTCGACGTCAACATTGCAAGTATGCAACCAATATCACAGTATTGATATTGCAAAATAAATACTATGATATTGGTTGCATACTTGCAATGATGACGTCGAGTACAATAATTAATTAATTAACATACTGTACAAACATAGCGCAACAGCAACAAGCAGCATTGATAATTCTGTCGGACGCAAGTTTAGACATAATAAAGAATGTTGCATGTATTCCTTTGCACGCAAAGATGTCCAATAGTCTTCGCTGCCTCGCAAACATTCTTTGGTATATCTTTGAACTAGCACGCGGTAGAATTGTGTCCTGTAAACGCCACGTGTTATTTATTATAGTTATGATATAAGATAAAATTAGATTTTGTCCTCCCAGTTTTTAAAATAAATTACCTACCTAATTAGAGTTTATATATAAAAGAATAAACGAAATGTTATTTAATTTGAGGTCATTAATATAAAAAAATTAAGACTTCTCAACATTATTGTGCGATGTTTTTACAACATTACTCCCCATCATCATTTGATATGTTAATCTTAAAAATTCTGTTTGACTTTTATATTTAATTTAAAAAAAAATGAGATCGTTATTCGTATAAATTTGATTGCTTTAAAATCTTTAAAGAATTGGTGTTTATGTGGTGTCTTTGACATAAAACTCATTTCATTACTTTAACAAAATGCAAAATGACGATGCTTTTTTTAATATTATCAGAGAATTCAATAAAAAGGTAATAAATCGCAGGAAATATTTAATAATTATAAATAATCCGCTGCGTTTTAATTTCCTTCTAGTACTGTGAATCAGACTAAATTAATAAAACAAAAAATAATTAGCTTGGCATCTCTATTAACCGTTTGAGCGTTATGATGATACTTGGGTGATTTAAATTGAAAAAGAAAAATATTGTTACTCAAATGGTTAATAACGAGAAGATGGTCGATGAGGTAAAATAATAAAAATAAAATAATTGTTAGGAGTAGAAAATACAAAACATTTTTTTTTCTAAACTTACACTCGATTTAAATTTAAATAAAAATTAATATTTTTTTTTGTGCTCATAAAAGTATTGACAAGATCAATGTAATTTTTACTAGGTTTATCGTTGGTACAAAAGTTTTTTAAAGCTTTCATACTTAAATGTTGTCTATAATGTAAAACATACATAAAACAACAATAATATGTATATTAATATCCCGGCATTAATTTTCTTTTTTTTTAAGAATCAATCATCATATACATTATAAATACAATTTTAAAATTTGTTTCCCTTTTTTTTTCTTTGATTCCAATATTTTTTTATCACACGTAATGAAGACCTTCCATTCTACAAAATACATATGGCAGCAATTATACAAAAAAAATAACAAGAAAACGATTTGATTTGATTACATAATAAAAGAACTAGATCATACTGAGCATTAAATTAGTTTTTATCGAGCTTGGAGATGAGAGGAAGTTTTTAACGTTATTTGGTAGAGGGGTTTTTTGGTTACATAAATTGCATTGATTTCTTTTAACTTTGTCTTTACCTACACAAATTGGCTGCATGATAAATAAACATAACCTAAATAATAATGTTTTCCTTTTTTTTTTTAATTTTTTCGATTTTTTATTTTTGTGTAATGCTGACTGCAAACGTTTCTGCTTTTTTTTTGTTATTAATTCGTTTTATAGTAAAATATTCATCGCAATCAAACCAGCACACATTATTTTTACGCTCAGTTATAATAATAATAATATGTAATTTTGGTTTGTTGCGGGCATGTGTTGTGTATGGTGGTGTGTGATATTTCTAAGCAAAGTACATGACCTTTTTGGTATCAGCGTGAACTGTGATCGCTCTAGCCATAGCTCCTGGAGTTCTATCTTCTGATGAACCAGACTGGTGCGAACCTTCACCGCTAAAACAATAAAAAAAACAATATTAATATCCTTCGATATTAACAATTGAAGAGTAAAACGTTCGACATTCAAAACAATGTTACACAAACATTATTTATAACTCGTATTTGGGATACATTTCTATTTTTGAAACAATTACTTCTGTACCAATATCTGTAATTCTGATTTATTATTTTAATTTTTTCTGGCGTCAATATGAAAACATTTTCGTTATACTCAATAACACCACAGAACAGCAATTTCGTTGTCTTAAATCTTTGACTTGTTTTTAGCTTACTTTTGACTTCTGCATCCAAAAATAACTGCAGTTTCTGTCCATCACGTTAACATTTTAAGCTTTATTTATATCAGGTTTGTCTTTAGCAACCTCATTGTAACAATCCCAATACGATATATAAAACCTCTTGTTGCAGTTTAGTACCTGTGTGAAAACAGCACGCCAAACAAGCAACCCGTTTTACCGAAGACATCCGAGTATACGCTAAACTTGGTTTTATACGATCATTTTTAGCTAAATAATAAGTATAACCCCACGTAAACGAGAATGTGCTCGGCGAATCTGACTACTGTAAAGTGTATCTAAAACTATCCCTTATAAAATAGAGTGGTCAGATTTTGTTGCGGTCATTTAACGAAATGTACTCCGCGTATCTGATGACTGTAAAATATACCTATAATTACCCCCTATGAGATACCGTGCCGAGATTTTCTTGCAGTCATTTCCTAAAGACGCTTTTAGTCATCCCCAAACGAAAAAAAATCACCACAAATAAACGCGAATGTGCTCCGCGTATCTGACTACTGCTAATTGTATCTAAAATTATTCTCTATAAGATAGCGTAACCAGATCTTGTTGCACTCGTTTCCTAAAGACGGTTTTAGCCACTCCCAAACGAAAAAAATTCGCTACAAGTAAACACAAATGTGCTCCGCGTATCTGACTACTGCTAATTGCATCTAAAATTACCCTCTATAAGATAGCGTGGCCAGATTTTGTTGCACTCATTTCCTAAAGACGGTTTTGACACCCCCAAACGAAAAAAATGCGCCAGAAGTAAATGCAAATGTGCTTTGCGTATCTGACTACTGCTAATTGTATCTAAAATTACCCTCTATAAAATAGCGTGGCCAGATCTTGTTACACTCATTTGCTAAAGACGGTTTTAGCCACCCCCAAACGAAAAAAATTCGCCACAAGTAAACGCAAATGTGCTCCGCGTATCTGACTACTGCTAATTGTATCTAAAATTACCCTCTATAAGATAGTGTGACAACATCTTGTTGCACTCATTTCCTAAAGACGGTTTTCCTACCCCCTAACGAAAAAAATTCGCCACAAGTAAACGCAAATGTGCTCCGCGTATCTGACTACTGCTAATTGTATCTAAAATTACCCTCTATAAGATAGCGTGGCCAGATCTTGTTGCACTCATTTGCTAAAACCGCTATAAAATTAATTTGAAAAATCACTTTTAGTTCTTGACAAATAAATTTTTGAAATAATCGACAATTTTTTCGAATTTTGCAATTTTCGCCGGTTAAGTTTTAAAAATTCGTATAAAAACAATTTTTTGGAATGAGTATGAAAATTTCCCAAAGTGTTAATAAGAGTGTCCTCTTCCCAATGAAACAACCTGTTTTGAAAAATAATTTTTAGTTTTTGAGAAAACAATATTTGAAGTTTCGATAAAATTTTCGATGTTGCAATTTTCATCAATAATTTTCAAAATTCGCTATAAAATTAATTTCTTGAAGGATCCTTGTGGAAACATCACCAATTATTAATTAAAGTATCCTCTTCTTAATGCAAAAAGTCGTTTTGAAAAATCACGTTTAGTTCTTGAGAAATAAATTTTTGAAATAATCGATAATTTTTTCGAATTTTGCAATTTTCGCCGATTAAGTTTTAGAAATTCGTATAAAATCCATTTCTTGGAATATGAGTATGAAAATTTCCCAAAGTGTTAATAAGAGTGTCCTCTTTCCAATGAACCAACCCGTTGTGAAAAATAATTTTTAGTTTTTGAGAAAACAATATTTGACGTTTTGATAAAATTTTCGATGTTGCAATTTTCATCGATAATTTTCAAAATTCGCTATAAAATTAATTTCTTGAAGAATCCTTGTGGAAATATTGCCAATTATTAATTAAAGTATCCTCTGTTTAGAGTTGCTTCGTGAGTTAAATCAGCATCTATAAGTAAATCAGCAAATAAGTTGACATATCTTATCAGCTTTTTTATTAATTTCATTTTTATTCAAATATAGCAATAATGGCCGGATAGATATGCCAGATAACCGGATACCTGGCCGAAGGGGATGCCGAATATTCGGTATCCGGCTTTTCGCAAAATCACTATTCGTTCCATCACTACACGACACTATCAGTAGAATCAGTGAGACCACTGTTAATGTCATTCGTATGAGTGCGAAAATTGTATCAAAACCATTTTTATTTATTTTATCTGGTGTCTTCTTGATCATATCAGCTATATGCAGTGTTGTTAAATACCCGGGTATTTATTTTCAAGGGAAAATTCCCTGGATATATACCCAAGATAGGTAGTTAGAGGTATTTATAAAATTTAATTTGAATTGAGTTGATGGCAGTTTTGCAAGTACCTCAAGAATGCAGAGTCGATTATCAATACACCAAACTTGTTTATAACATCTACAAGAATGCTACAATGACGATAAAATTGCATGAAAGTACTGACCGAATACCTATTGGGCGTGGGGTAAGATAAACCGATACAATGTCCCCAAATTGTTCATCGCAGTCCTGAAGAATACATTTAAACAACTGGATTGGATCCAAAAAGGCAAAAACATTGATGACAAATACTTAAGTCATTTGCGCTACGCGGACGATGTAGACCTTATTTCGGATAGCCTTGGAGAGATGCAACTGATGCTGAACGACTTACAGGAGGTGTCTGCAAGAGTCGGGCTAAATATCAACTTGGAGAAATCAAAATTTATGACAAATCTTGTTCCCAGCTCTAACATCAAGATTAGAAAAGAAGACCTAAGAAGGAGAGCTGGCGTAAAGGATGAGGTCAACATTGTGGCAAAGCTCAAGTGGAACTGGGCGGGTCATGTCGCGCGAATGAAGAATGAGCAGTGGACAAAACGGTTGCTTGAACGGATAGATGAAGTAGAGGAAGACCGCCTACACGCTGGACGGACGACGTCAAAAGAACAACCAACAAGTGGATTCAGACAGCACAAAATAGAAACGAATGGAACAGAATAAGGGAAGCCTGTTCAACAATGGTCGCAGAGGGCTGCTTGATGATGATATAATTTAAAAAGAGTACAAAGTGCACTAAAAAAATAAACAAGTTTATCATAACATTGATCTAATCTAAATCACAACAGATTCGTCTGATAACATTTCATCATCTTCCGGTTTATTTTTTTCCGAATCTGTTATATTTTTACATGTATCACTTTTATACGTACTGTTTGGGTATTTACCCTGGGCTGGGATAAATATCCGAATAAATACCTATTTTATAAATACCTACAAGCCGCGC
The DNA here is from genome assembly GCF_000648695.1 of Onthophagus taurus. Classification (NCBI taxonomy): domain Eukaryota; kingdom Metazoa; phylum Arthropoda; class Insecta; order Coleoptera; family Scarabaeidae; genus Onthophagus; species Onthophagus taurus. The sequence goes on along the minus strand of NW_019280755.1, from coordinate 48,493 downwards.
CGGGTATTTACCCAGCGCCCATCACTGGTTATATGATCTATTATTGAAGATGTTGACTAAATACAATTTTGATACGGAAAGCATTAGTTTGATAAAATCATATTTAATTAAGGCTCCTTAACCGAGTCTGTCACCGTAGATTTCGAATTACTTCCTTATTTATTAATCGATTGGATTAATTTATCATTTGTCATGTTTCTACAATAGTTATGAACCCGGGGCAAGAACAGAAAATGAAATTTGAAGAAAAATATTGCTTTATTTTTGAAAATAGTAAGATATACATATTTTCTATCAATTGGCCTCCCGGAATCCACGATCTCCCATTAGCGCGGTCTAAACCAAGGTGTTGGCGAATTGTCTGGGCAGCAGCATGTAAATGATTTTGCAATATTGGCTCAGTATTAACTTCCGTGACGTACACTTTGCTTTTTAAGCGACCCGACAAGTAAAAATCAAGAGGGTTGAGGCTGGGCGATCACGGTAGCTAGGTCATTGGACCATCTCGACCTATTCAATTTCCAGGAAACACATTATTTAGATTTAGAGAAACTAAAAAAATTTTACTAATAATGAATAAATCCTCGAGTTTATGTGTATAGGTTGAGAATCACCCTGTATACTTTCAAGTAACACTAGGGAAGTGCCATACGGCGATTTTCTTGAAACTTGACATACAAGTAGGGTATGGAAAAATATTCGACACGTGTATTGTCATTTCTGNGCATACTATGAAAGGGGAGGAAGCTTACTTTTTCTGATATCGTGCTATAGAATGTTCTGATTATCGATTTGCGCGTAAATACGAACCAAAAGTGTATTTTTATATTATTATTATTTTATATAAATACAGGGTGATTCTCAACCTATACGCATAAACTTGGAGATTTACTACTCACGACGAATAATGACTAATAGGCAAAAAAATTTGTAGTAAAAGATTTTTTGTTTCATAGATATCCGTGATATTAACTATCAAGAATACATAGAACATTTTAAAATAACATCACAGCAAGTGTTCGAAGTGATTTCCCATATTTTCTATCAATTGGCCTCCCGGAATCCACGATCTCCCATTAGCGCGGTCTAAACCAGGGTGTTGGCGAATTGTCTGGGCAGCAGCATGTAAATGATTTTGCAATATTGGCTCAGTATTAACTTCCGTTACGTACACTTTGCTTTTTAAGCGACCCGACAAGTAAAAATCAAGAGGGTTGAGGCTGGGCGATCACGGTAGCTAGGTCATTGGACCATCTCGACCTATTCAATTTCCAGGAAATACATTATTTAGATTTAGAGAAACTAAAAAAATTTTACTAATAATGAATAAATCCTCGAGTTTATGTGTATAGGTTGAGAATCACTCTGTACACTTTCAAGTAACACTAGGGAAGTGCCATACGGCGAATTTCTTGAAACTTGACATACAAGTAGGGTATGGAAAAATATTCGACACGTGTATTGTCATTTCTGCCCGATCGCCGTTTTAAGGGTAGAAATCACCCTTTCCGATTTTAGAGATATGTTCGATTATTTTACGAATTATTTTTACGATTGTTGAGAAATTATGTCACTAGGGGTTTTTCTTCTATTTTCTTCTGGTTTACTTCTGTTTCAAAAACTGCAATAACTTGTGTGTACTCTGCAATGATATTGCAATAAGTAAATATGCTTGAGAAAGCACCCCAATGAGATGAGAACCCTATTACATCCACGTCGTTCATCTGGGGTAGCGCTAACAATAAAAAAGATTTGATTGTTACATGCATCACTACTTGTAGTGATGTGTTTCCATGATTCGTTATTGTTAGGGGTAGTTTTGATATTAACCGTTTTCTAGAAATTCGTCTTAAAATTATCCTTATTTCTAACATTTTCAAAAATTTGTCGCAATTTTTAACAAGGGTGCACAATTTTTAAAAAACTGCGGTCGCCATTTTGAATTCTCGAAAACGGACATCAGATTCGTCACCAGCGACGCCAAAAACCCGTAGTGAAATGATTTCGCAACAATCGTAAAAATAATTCGTAAAATAATCGAACTTATCTTCAAAATCGGAAAGGGTGAATACCCTTAAACTACCTTAAAAAAAAACTACCCTTAAAACGGCGATCGGGCAGATATGGCGATATACGTGTCGAATATTTTTCCATACACTGCTTGTATGCCAAGTTTCAAGAAAATCGCCGTATGACACTTCCCTAGTATTACTTGTTAGAATTTGTAGAAAATATCTTAAGTCGAACCATGATTATTATTGCCAAATTCAGGGACAACTTCATCTAGCAAAGAAAAAGAAATTTTATTTTTTGGTGTGGAGTCCTGTTAGAATGAATGTATCCAAAGTTAAAAATATTTTTCTATGATTTCGTTCTTAATTGTTTCAGGTTGTAAATACGTTATTCATAAATCTATTTATTCATTCCTTCATTAATAAAATGCATATTACCCAACGGGAAAACAGTGGGAATGTCTTGCCAGTACATGCTATCCTTTTTTGAACTTTCGTTTCTCTGTCGTCAAACATATTCTCATCAAGCGGTTAAGGAGCCTTAATAAGCGAAATCGTAAGCTGTGATGGAAACTTGTCTAAACAAAATTGTTAATAATCTCTGAATTTTCAAAGGTGGAATTTGTCTCTTAAATAGACACTAATGCGCGTAATGTATCAAACGCACGTATTAACTGAACGTTGTGAGAGAGGGTTTAAATAACAGGTTTACTACGCAACACGCTTCCCATAGTGCCAAGTCAAATATTCGCGTGATACATATTCTCTAATCGAGATCTACTACCGTTCTTTCTCACTACTGTGCATTATTGTGTGTGCATTATATCGTCATTTTATACATTAAGAACGTTTTAAATTTCAAGTTAATTACAGTTCAGTTCCATTGTTAATAATTAAACGAAGAATATTATGTTGTTGTATTACAACTTTGATATCGCAAAGTTAAAAACGTTTGAAAAAGAAATGACAAATTTACAAGTACACATTTGATTTAACTTGATTTAACCTTAGTAATTCAATTTTGTAACTTTCAGATGTGATTAAAGCAATGATTACAAAAACACGTTATCAATTTTGGTTTAATCAGCATGAAAAATAAGGTAGGTATTCAAGAATGTTTCTTAAAGATATTTTTTTTTAACAAAAACATTATCGCGTAACAGTAGAGAACAATAGAAAATCAAAATAGATTAAAATCACAAAGCGAGCATAATAATTTATCGAGTGAAGGTGAACTTAAAACGGATCAGTATTGCAGAATCATAAAACTCCCCCGCCTCTCAAGTTTAAAATAATAATTAAAAATATAGTAATAAAAAATGTTTAAATCTAGTAACTTCGAAGAACTTTTGAGTATTATAAATAAATAATATTTAAAACAAAATTATTACAGTAGAAATTTAATTACCATTTTCGAATTAGATGTAAATACGCCATCTGTGAGATATACAAAGACTAATTTTGATTAATTAAACAGCACCTTTTTAAGATCTCTGTAGTGCAGTAAGATCGTAAAAACACGTGTTAGGGTTACTCATATTCCTAGTTTTATCTAGCAAGTCTATAATACAGGAATGTATTGGTGTCAAGGCCATGTCTAAGATTCAAAATGCATTTGCTAGAAATGAAACAACTACTTATACACCATCTTCGCGTAATACACGTTGGATGACAATCGACACAACAAAATAAAACTGCTCTTCTAAGTGCTCTTATTTAAAACAAGAAAGAGTGTAATCGCGATAATTGGAAATGTACCACTGGTGTGACATTATTTCAGTTTTTGTCATACAACATAGTTACAATATCATCAAATTAATAACAATTCAAACATAGAAATGTTAAAGTTATAATGTCACTTTAATATTTACTAATTCACCTAATACTGGCAACGCAATCTACACTTCCAAACTATATTTGTCTTAAGCGTTTGATTAACGCACGCTTCAAAATTACATTACCAAAAATGCCTTTGGTGATAAGGTTATCACACTCCACATGTTTTCTAATAGCCATGGAAATATTCCCCTGGCATACCATAAACGCCGTTGTCGTGTGTGGTTCTATACGAATTATTCTGTGCGTGATTTTGATGTTATTTTAGTGCATTTATCTTGTGGTAAGTAATAAAGCACTTTATATATAACATACTTATCCTCATAAAATATATATATAAATATGTTGTTATATTTTTAAATAAATTTAAAGTTGCCACCATAAATTTTTTAAAATTATTGATTTTTTTTAAATTTCTGCATTATATGAGTTGTAAAAACTAACCTGTCATGTTCTTTCTCGACCAAATGGTACCTTGCTCGGAATGCAACTAAGTGGGCATAATACGCCGGCGCTGGAATGGATACGGATCTGGTACATCTCACATATGTATGACAAAGCTGGTATGTGAGACACTGTAATTCATCAGAGTCCAAATGAGAATCATCCCATAGGACGTGATAATGAGACGGACGAGATGTTCCCTATGAAAATAAAAAAAAAATAAGTAAGTAAAAAAAATCTTGAATTATTTAATTAAAATCGTATTACCTGTATTCCTTGATGACTACACAAATAGAAGTCAAATTCTGTAGGATGAGTGATACCAACATCCACCGTTGTTCCGGCGGGAATATTTCCGCTTTTACCACTTTGTTCCTTCTTGTCGGCGCAGAAAAGACGCGTGTGGTGTCTTTTCTGGACGACAATAAACGTTATACCCGGTTTGTATTCGGCTTCCAATTTTATGCAAGCTTCGCGAATAGCTGTCAGTTCGTGTTGCAGAAGCTGCACAAATTGCCCCTCTGACACCCCATCTCTGTACAGTATTATTCTGTGAGGTTTATATCCACCAGTTGATTTATAAAACATTATCAGTAATTCCCTGAAAAAGATTATTTTGGATTAATTTAAAAATACTATTTTGAGATCTATATTTTATCGTTTTGATCAAAAATTGAAGATGATTAAAACATTTTTAAATTATGTTGTAACTCATGTAGTTGAACCTCCACAATCTAATGCCTAGTCTTTTCTAAAACGAAATTTAATTGAGTCTTTCATTAAGTGAAGAATGCGCTTAGACGATCTCCTGTCAAATGGGCAACCAGAAGCCCTCAAAGGCATACAGGAGTATCCTAAACGTAATTGGCGAATCACACGTTGTCAAATTGCGACGCCCAACTTGTCATTTTCATTTTGAATTTGGTGACAAAATGAAAATTGTGATGGCCATGGTTGCAAAGAAAGACTAAGAAAAAATAAAATTTAAATACGATATATAAAATCTCTTGTTGCAGTTATCTAATTTTCTTCGCTTGTAATCACATCATCACATTCATTGCTAACAGAATTGCCGATGTTTTGAAAATCACTTTCAGTTTTTCAGAAATAAATTTTTGAAATGATCGAAAATTTTTTTGAATTTTGCAATTTTCGCCAATTAAGTTTAAAAAATTTGTATAAAATCCACTTCTTGGAATATGAGTATGAAAATTTCCCAAAGTGTTAATAAAAGTGTCCTCTTTCCAATGAATCAACCCATTTTGAAAAATAATTTTTAGTTTGTGAGAAAACAATATTTGAAGATTTGATAAAATTTTCGATGTTGCAATTTTCATCGCTAATTTTCAAAATTCGCTATAAAATTAATTTCTTGAAGGAAGTATTCTCTTTTGAGAGTTGCTTCATTAGTTAAATTAGCATAAAAAAAGTTCATTTTGTATCTTGGATCCAAATAAGTTGACATATCTTATCAGCTTTCTTATTAATTTCATTTTTATTCAAATATCGCAATAATGTGGCAATGTAGGGTATCACTTCAGAAATGTACCAGAAATTATAACCATAATGGCCGGATANAATTTCTGCATTATATGAGTTGTAAAAACTAACCTGTCATGTTCTTTCTCGACCAAATGGTACCTTGCTCGGAATGCAACTAAGTGGGCATAATACGCCGGCGCTGGAATGGATACGGATCTGGTACATCTCACATATGTATGACAAAGCTGGTATGTGAGACACTGTAATTCATCAGAGTCCAAATGAGAATCATCCCATAGGACGTGATAATGAGACGGACGAGATGTTCCCTATGAAAATAAAAAAAAAATAAGTAAGTAAAAAAAATCTTGAATTATTTAATTAAAATCGTATTACCTGTATTCCTTGATGACTACACAAATAGAAATCAAATTCTGTAGGATGAGTGATACCAACATCCACCGTTGTTCCGGCGGGAATATTTCCGCTTTTACCACTTTGTTCCTTCTTGTCGGCGCAGAAAAGACGCGTGTGGTGTCTTTTCTGGACGACAATAAACGTTATACCCGGTTTGTATTCGGCTTCCAATTTTATGCAAGCTTCACGAATAGCTGTCAGTTCGTGTTGCAGAAGCTGCACAAATTGCCCCTCTGAAACCCCATCTCTGTACAGTATTATTCTGTGAGGTTTATATCCACCAGTTGATTTATAAAACATTATCAGTAATTCCCTGAAAAAGATTATTTTGGATTAATTTAAATATACTATTTTGAGATCTATATTTTTTTTATCGTTTTGATCACAAATTGAAGATGGTTAAAACATTTTTAAATTATGTTGTAACTGATGAACCTCCACAATCTAATGCCTAGTCTTTTCTAAAACAAAATTTATTTGACAGTTTTTCATTAAGTGAAGAACGTGTTTAGACAATCTCCTGTTAAATGGACAACCAGAAGCCCTCAGAGTCATACAGGAGTATCCTAAACGTAGTTGGATCACACGTTGTGAAATTACGACGCCCAACTTGTTATTTTCATTTTCAATTTGGCGACAAAATGTATTAGTATCTCTTTTAGGTGTTGGATACTGCAGATAATAATCAAGTTCAACCCTAATAGGACTTTTTTCATTGAATACAACTTTATTTATATCAGGTTTGTTATTAGCAACTTCATTGTAACAATCCCAATACAATATATAAAATCTCTTGTTGCAGTTTCATCTAGTTTTCTTCTCTTCTCTTGTAATTCATCATCACATTCATTACTAACAGAACTGTCGCTGTTATCATTTTCGATTATTAATTAAACTATCCTCAAGTATCCTCCTTAAAGTATTTTGCAATTAAGTTTAAAAAATTCGTATAAAATCCACTTCTTGGAATATTAGTATGAAAATTTCCCAAAGTGTTAATAAAAGTGTCCTCTTTCCAATGAACCAACCCGTTTTGAAAAATAATTTTTAGTTTTTGAGAAAACAATATTTGAAGTTTTGATAAAATTTTCGATGTTGCAATTTTCATCGATAATTTTCAAAATTCGCTATAAAATTAATTTGTTGAAGGATCCTTGTGGAAATATCCAATTATTAATTAAAGTATCCTATTTTTAGAGTTGCTTCGTTAGTTAAATCAGCATCAATAAAGTTGATTTTGTATCTTTGTATCCAAATAAGTTGACATATCTTATCAGCTTTCTTATTAATTTCATTTTTATTCAAATATCGCAATAATGTGGCAATGTAGGGTATCACTTCAGAAATGTACTACAAATTATAACCATAATGGCCGGATATCCGGCCGAAGGGGATGCCGAATATCCGATATCCGGCTTTTCGCAAAATCACTATCCGTTCCATCACTACTAAGAACGACTACATTAGATAATTTGCGTTCAAAGCGTTCTATACTTCAATCGAATCAAGAAAGTCATTCCTTGAAGGGAAGTCAAAAATATAGCAATATCTGTTAATACCATAAAAAGAACCACAACAGTAACAATGTAACTTTGCAATTCTCTGCAAACAAATAGAATAAAAATAAAATTTGATGATTATTATATATCAGGGGTGGGCAAGCTCCTTGATAGTCCGAGCCATTTTTGAAAATTCGAAATTTTTCGCGAGCCGCAATTAAATACGTATATATTAAAAACAATTTTTTTTGAGAAATTATATTTTATATACTTAAAAAAAAAAAAAAAAAGACCCCGAGAGCCACAAATAATCTTTCAAAGAGCCGCCTTTGCCCACCGTTGTTATATATCATATTCATTCAGAAAAGAACATATGGTGTGTAGACATCACACGTCTCAGAAACTTTAAATTGGTCCAACATAGATTATCTCTAAAAGAAGATATTATCTGGTTAGCTACTGCTGAAGCAAATATAAGTGTCATCAAGAAGAGAAGACGCCAAAATACTCTGGATTTAGAAACTTGCCATAGATTAGAAAAGTTGTTTTACGCTCTTATATGTAATTAATTACACAGTATATTGAAAATTCGTGTAAACAAAACAATTCGAACTACAAAATGTTTAAAGATATTTACAAAATAAGAATGACTCTAAAAAAGAAGACGGAAACAAAGAAAAGAGGCCAAAGTTAATTTTAATTAAAATTGTAATTATTTACAAAAACATTTAGGAAAAACTAAGTTGTCTATCGCCAGTTCTTTGCCTTCTGCTCTAGACTTGCCACTCATACGGTTGCGTTTCTGTTATTAATTTTATTTTAGTGGAATACTTTTTGAATGATTAATTATAAGCTGCCATATTGGAATTTAACCATAACGAGATTTGTTATTAAGAAACTACATTTAGTTTCTACAGTTCATAAAATATTGCGATATATTCAGACTGTAAATTAACATTTCACTTACGTTATGGTGTGATACACTAATATTGAAGTTATGTGGACAAGATTATATGGAAGACGAAACAGACAGTCTAAAAGTAGATGTGAGTAATGGTAGTAGTCACAACAAGAAATTAACTGGTAGAAAAAGAGCTGTCTCCAAAAAGCTGAATTATTAAAAACATAAATTTTTTCTAGCTTTGCTCTCAGAATATGAGAAAAATTTCTTGATCAAAACACTTCACATACTGCAAGATAGCATTATATCTTCTCTTATTAGAACTTTTCCAGTTAAACAAAAAACACAAACCACAAAATATAAAAAAAAAGTAACAGAGCATCTTTTCATTACAAAATACTACAAGAAAACAGTTTCTACTCATAATTTCAAATTCGCAAGTAAAAACATTTCCCGGAAGTGATAACAATTGAACACGCCAGATTATAAACCATAACAAAAACAGTTTCAAAAGAAGAGTGTATCAGAAAATCACTACGACACAAATAAGACGAAAAGTATTTATTAAATGCTTTCCTCAGAACAAAAAGCAGCTTAACTGTATAATGAAGATGTACTAGAAGTTTAGAATTCACATATTCGTTGTTTTGCACAGCAAAAAGCATTCATAAAATGAGGGCCAACGCTTTTTATTACTTTATGTATTGAATTCTGTTTCAATTTTCTACAAATAAAAGTTCTACCTGAATCTAAAATTTATTAATTCCGACGATTTCTTTTTACAACTTTGGAATGGTTGATTTAACCGTTTGAGTCCCAAGCAGCACGATCACGCTATTTGAATACCGGTTAAAATAGAATGAATTTTTTCAAAGGACAGATTTTCCCGTCATAATGTGTATTAAAACTATTTAGCGCTGGTATTGTTATACACATAATGTTATTTATTTTTTAAACACAAGATTCTTCACTTAACGCAATTTAATTGCACTTCTTTATGCATGATTACAAGTATTAACCAGCCGACCGAGCTTTTGGTAAAGCCAAAAAAATGCTTAAAAATTAGCAACCATTCCTGCAAAAGAACGATACGTTATAAAAGGAGTGATATGTAAAGGAGTACAGCTGTCAAGGCAGTTATAGTTGAATCCGTTGAAGAATTTGAATCAAATTATAAATAAATTATGTTGTATATAATAATACAGGGTGCAGCAAAAGTCAGTTAATCGATATTAACAAATTAATAAAAAAAAATTACTTAATGAAAAAACATAATTTATTCAGTTACCTCTTATGTTTTTTTCATCAATACATAATTGGCATCGCTTGAGAGCAAACGCATAGACCCCAATGACAGTTAACTGGGCGTGGCAAATAGTGTGACGTAGTGTGCAGGCAACCAACCCGTAGTGGGCTACAAAATAACAATGGATTTAACATATAATTCCATGTTTATGGTGACATGGGGATTCTCAGATGCCCGGTATACACAATTGTGATGGTTAATTCGCCCGTTCAGTTTGAACTGCGCTTCATCGTTCCAAAGAATGGATTTGAAAAAAATTATGTCGTCTTCAGCGCACCTAGTGTACCACTCGCAAAACTCAAGTCTACGATCAGAGTCATTTTCCGTTAGAAACACATATTAAATTTTTTTAACATACATTTCTAATTTAAGAAACATACGACGTGCAGATTTGGTTGGTACCTCGACGAACGCTTCAGCACTTCGAAAACCGACCCGAACTACGGGTAGTATTGTAGTTTGTAAACCATTTGCCTCGTAGGAATAAGACTACCCCGCAAACACTTTAAAAATCGTGCTGTAATTGACATAGTACCGTAGGTACCCTGACAACAGGCAGATCGGTTCGGCTTTCGTGTACTTTTATTGGTGTTGCGCAGCCATGACGATGAACACGGATGAATGTCACTCGTTCGTAAGATGGATAAGTTAATGGAGGCAAAGAGGGTGTTTTGCAGAAGATTCAAAAAATTTGGAATATGCGAAAAGTTGATTGGGGCAAATCAAAATGATTTCAATCGATTAAAATCACCTCGAGGATACTTAAGGAGGATGATTTTATTAAAAAAAAAAAATGATTTTGACGATTTTTGAAAGACTTTCAAAGATGCCAAAAAATAGAAAAAGCCTGTTGGTGTGTGTTGAAATTGTTAAAACCGATTTAAAACATTTTCTTATTACTGGAAATAGACGAAACAAGTTAATGGTGTCAAATATACATATATATATATGTGTAAATTCTTAATATTCCAACGAAATTTTTAAAATCTCACGAAGCTCGCGTGATATTCAAATGAATGTAACTACTTCTGAATTGGTTTCGTTTTAATTTTTTTCTTGGTAATTTCACTTCGTTCTTTTTATTTTTGCCGTGTTTTAAGCTTCGTGTCAAAGTTCCCCAAAAGTTATATCACTCATGAACATGATTGGCTATATGGTAAACAGGACAGAACTTGCACCCACATATTTTTATTAATTTAATAATATCAGTTAACTGAGTTTTGCCATACCCCGTACTTTTTTAATATACAGAGTGTTTCTAAATTGATGCGAAAGATTTCAAGGGGTGATTTTTCAGCAAAAATTAGCCCTGTAAAGTTAAAGGAAAAATCTGCAACTTTATTTCTTGACATTTTACAACTAACAAATTGTTAATTTGATCACAAAAAATAAAATAATGCTGAGATCAATTTGACATAACATCATTTCTTTGACTAATAATAACCAATCTCTGAATTAATGCATTTAAGCCCGTGTATTATTTTATTTCTTTGTGATCAAACTAACAATTTTAGGAGAAAATGTCAAGAGACAAAAAAGTTGCGTATTGAACTCCTCTATTTAAATCAAGTTTTTAAATAGAAAAATGTAGACGCATGAAAAAGTTCTGATGCAAAGTATTGTAGGGGTTGATTTTTTCAGCCTCTTGTAATAACATTTTTAGGTTATAAAAATCGTCAAAAAGTGTCATTTTATTAACAACATTTATTATTAGCCAAATTTCATTCTTCTAAATTCCTTCATAGTGGATTTATTAAATAAAAAGTGCTGTATATTTATATTACATATAATAAAATTAAACACATTCCCTTTTTTGTAGAGGAAAAATTAAGTAATGGGAAAAAAACGGATGTGAAAAAATACACAGTCTATTTTTAGAAGCAGAATTTCCACCAATACAGAAGAATCTAGCTGAACAAGAATGTACAATTTTACCAAACACTAGTAACAATAACAAGCTAAAAGAATATTTTTAATTATTTGCAAAAGACCACTGTTATTAATAGCTCTGATTTGATGTGATATGTTTTTATTGTTTATTTTTTAATAATTTCTCTTTTAATATCCTTGTGACAAATTGCCTTTTCACTGTTACATCTTCATATGTATTACCATCTTAAAATATTCTCAACCTAAGAGTACATATTTTCTATAATCCTGATTTTACTAAAGTACTAGAGAATTAGATGTACTTATGGAAAAACTTTGCAGACACTTAGAAAATATTGATATTCTTCCGCTGGCTCAGTCAAGTTTTAGACCAGATGTAAGGTTCTTCTTCATGCACTGACAGTTATACTTTTAGATTACTTGTAAATCGCTAAATTCTCCCAGTAACCATCTAGTGAATATTAATCATGAAGATTCTCAACTACTTAAGATATTGCAAATGTTATATTCCTTTCATATATCTTATATAAAGAGACTTTCTATGAGTATTATTGAAAAACAAGGAAATGAGTTGTTTTTTGAAGGATTATGACTGATGATGGCCATTTTCACATGTATCTAAGCAAGGAGCCAATAAATAATATGGCTCAAATCTGTTTTTGATTACAACAAATTAATCTTTAAACCGAATTTTGTTTTACAAATCTTCATTACAATAAAATTGCTACTAAAAAAGAAACATAAATTGAGTACTTTTTAATTTCATAATTAATGTTTTAACGACCTTTAAATGAAGATGGAAATGATACAGAACTGATTCCACAACCATTTTTTATTAATAACAATTGTTACATACCTAACCATAGAACTAAGTTCAGCTATAATTTCTTGTCGATGTTGCTGCACTCGAACTGTCGCTGCATATCTAGACGGATGGGCATCCATTGATCCCACAACAGCTGCTATCGAAGGTTTTTTATTGTCTCCTGCTGGTGGGTGTGTTACATCAGCACCCAAAAATATAACCGGTTCATTAAATATCTAAAAATAAAATAAATAAGATTAACAAATCAATTTAAAACTATCAATAAATTATTAAAACACATCTTTAAAACAAACCTTTGGTCTAATTGATGGCACAAGTATACTATTTATTCCCCCCAATTTAACATTAATCTTCAAACATAAATTCGATAAAGTTTGTGGCGAGGTTTTGTTCACATTTTTCGCTTGAACACATTGCGTTGCCATTCCTAAAACGGTATCACCAACGCGTTTTACTTCTGCATAAACGGGCGTTTTTCCAGGTAAAACAACAACCACCAACTGAAGACTTTGAAACGTCGTTTTCAAATACCTAAACATTGGTTCCACTTGATCCGGTCCAGTGGCGTATTTACAAAAACATGGTTGACCGATTATCGGCATTCCCGCGTCGTTACTAATCTTTTGAAGTTGTTGCGTGAAATTTCTTAAAGCGTCCTCTCTAACGGTTCTTTGCGGCGCGAAACACGCTATTGCCCATACTCGAATTTCAACTCCAGTGAAAAATTGCTTACCACGCATATCCCAAACACCTTGATTTGGCATCGCTTGTTGCTTACTCTGTGTGAAAATTAATTATTGAAAAATGTATTAAATGAAAAGTTTATAGATGCTACAAAATTTTTTTTGATTGTTATTAGGAATACAAAGATTGATTCAAAAATGGGAAAATGGATTTAAAAATTAAAAATACAGTAAAATTCCCCTAACTCAAATCTCTATGTCGAATAATTTCTCTAACTCGAATTTCTCTAAGAATAAAATACCGTATTTTCTCAAATCTTATCCGCAACTTGATTTTAAGAATGCATGGTGATTATTCCATTCCATTATTTCGTATTTTGCAAAAAAATACGGTATTTGAATCCGTTCTGTAAGACGATTTTTGTTATTCCAGTGATTTTATGATTCGCACTGCTCCGGTAATATCCCTGTGTATTTTTTGTTCTCTGAATGAAATAGGGGAAGTTGCGGGAAACTGACAAGTACGGGAAGGAGAAACGTTTATTAATGAGGGGCGAGGTGGTGTATAGTGTGTTTGAAATGGCTAGTAGTAAGTGAAAATTAAAGTGCTTAACGATTACCGAAAAACTATCGTTAATTAAGATATTTAGTACAAAATAGGGAAAGGAAATAAAAAAGAAATTGTTGCTGAATAGTTGAGTATTCCTCAAAGTACGCTAACAACAATTTTAAAAAATGACAATGAATTATTAGGAAAACAAGATGATTTTGATATACACTTAAAATATAGATATAAACGAAAATGACTTAAAACTTGTGCTCATCTCGAAAAATAACTTCGCCTTTGAAGTAATATTACTCTGAATAATGCCCCTGGGCATCCTACAACTCTGGAAGATCTGTGCCCTAATATAAAAATAATTTTTTTGTCACCAGTAAATCCAACCAACGTTAACTATGGTTGCCACATTTAAGAAACTCTCTTTACGACAAAGTATTGAAACCATTATAAAGATGATTGATGAAAATAAAGATCTAGCATTAAAATCCATGATGAATAATGCGTGGAATAATTTGTGTCCTCAATTTCCTGATGATGAACAAGCAAATGTGGAAGATTTTCAAAATGAAACCGTGGGCGAGCTTGTAGAAAAGAAAGCAAGATATTGATGAATTAATACAATCCTATGGAGCAGAACTTAGCATTGAAGATTTACTTTAATTACAAAATCTAGTTGATGTCGATGATGATAGTGTTAGTGTCGATGAAAGCGTTCAAGACATTGAAATTGGGAATATCAAGTAAAANATGTCGATGAAAGTGTTCAAGACAATATAACATTGAAATTGGGAATGTCAAGTGAAAAATTAACTGTTTGGGTCCCAGGGAGTATTGAAAAAATACTAAATGAGTACGAAAGGTGCTGGGTTTTCTAGACATAAAATCTAATCAGCGCGATCGGTTAAAAAAAAGCTTAAATAAAATGGAGAACCTTGCAGATTTTATAGAATGTTGATCCAAACATGGAACGATGTTGTAATGCTGCTATGAAAATATTGCTCGCGAGTTTATCGAACGCGAACGACGTTTCAGTGCTTAAAATTATAGGAAAAACTTTCTCAATTGCTCAACTCGTTTTGAAGAAACGCCTGTGAGGAAAGTGTTAGACATGGGTTTTTGGGAATGGAGGTATCGACACAAAAGACAAGATTGTCTCATCCGCGAGCTGTTGCTCCTCCACGACAACGCCAGGCCCCACACCAGCTGCAACGCAACAAAAACTGGTGGTAATGAACTAGAAAACTTGACTTATCCAGACTTATCGCCATGCGATTCTCACATGTTTAGACCTCTCAAAGAAGCACTTGGAGGCAAGCGATTTGAGACCAACGATCAAGTGGAAACATTTCAATTTCATTCTACAAGAACGGAATGAAAAAATTACCACCACAATATAATAAAAGAAGGGAATTATACAGGGTGTACAAAAAGTATGGAATAATGGTTCTACAGCATAAACTTCAACTTATATAAAAAAAAGTTTTAAACCAAAGTTACTTGAAACTATTTTCCGCATATCTTGGGGTAGAAATAAAATAAAAATAATGACGGCAGTCTGAGTAACGACATGGTGAGTGTGTTTTTTAAATGGAATATCCTGTATATTTTAAGGTTTTTGGATTCCTTTTGACAAGGTGTTACAAAATGCCATAAGGTTTTAATGCTTTAAACTGCATAGCTTTCGAGGTATTGAAACTTTTATTTAAAAAGATTTGACATAGCGACAACCAAATAGACAACCAAAGCCTTGACGTCATAGAAATGGGCGGAGCTTATACCGACTTCAAACATCACCGGTAAATCACCATATGCAATTTTTCATTAGTATTTAAATAAAATAAACTAAGTGACTTAGGCAGTCTATTATGGTGTCATTATGGAATAGACAATCTAAGCCTTGACGTCACAGGGATGGGTGGAGCTTATACCGACTCCAAATAATTTCAAACATGGGTGCAAGGAGTGCCACCTAAAAGGGGGCGCCGACGCCTTTTTAATGTTTTCTCCAACAATATCTCATCTTTCTTTTGCAGTATTTAGACCTGTCAGCAGTATATAGTCTTCAGAAAGCAGTATTTAGTCTCCACAAAGCAATTTTAGTCTTTAGAAGGCAGTATTTAGTGTTCCAGATGCTGTATTTACACCTGTCGGCAGTATCTAGTCTTCAGAAAGCAGTATTTAGTCTTCTAGAAGCAGTATCTAGTCTTCTGCCAAAGTTATGTATGTTTTCTCCAAAATATTTTATCTTTCTTTTGCAGTATTTAGACCTGTTAGCAGTATCTAGTCTTCAGAAAGCAGTATTTAGTCTTCTAGAAGCAGTATCTAGTCTTCTGCCAACGTTATGTATGTTTTCTCCAACAATATCTTATCTTTCTTTTGCAGTACTTAGACCTGTCAGCAGTATCTAGTCTTCAGAAAGCAGTATTTAGTCTCCACAAAGCAATTTTAGTCTTTAGAAAGCAGTATTTTGTGTTCCAGACGCTGTATTTCGACCTGTCGGCAGTATCTAGTCTTCAGAAAGCAGTATTTAGTTTTTTAGAAGCAGTATCCAGTCTTGTGGCAACGTTATGTATGTTTTGTTCTTGATACTGACAGCAACTACTTTCTGGGTGTCTATCGTCATCATTTTTGGAGCCTCTTATTATCTATACGGATCTTGTACCACGCGGTACCTCATTTCTGCAGCTGTTACTTTGCTTTTGTGCTTATCCTGCCTTGGCAAAGTTTCCGTATTGGTGATTTCCTGTCCTGTGCAATAACAAGACAAGTCTATTGGTTTCTTGTTCATATTCTTCGCATTCTTTTATTGAACACATAAGTATTGCCATGAAAAATCATGTTTGGTTTATAATTAATTTTTTGTTTTCTCTGAACAGTAATTTCAGACTTCATGTGGACTTTGAACAATGTAATTCCTGTTTTTTGCTGAAGTCTAGTTTATAACTATTGCAATTTCAGACTTTTTCTTGCAAATTAACCTTCTGACCAGAGTAGTCCTGACTATTCCCTTAAGTTTGGTTTTTCACCAGTATAATTCTTAAATTTTTGCTGAAGTATGGATTATGATTATTCCAGTCTTTTTTGAGTTTATTTATATTTCTTTGATTATATATATATTTTTAATTAATAATTTCGTGCAATTCGTTAAAATCGCGCGTTGCCAGTAATATAAGTCTTTTTTTGATTAGTTTGAATTTATATCAATGGTCCATAGGGGAATTTTACTGTAATTAGATTTGAATCACTTTGCATAGACACAATTCGAATAAAATTTAAGATTATTTACAACATAAAAATAAAGTATTACTACTAAAAAAAAAAATTAAAGAATTATATAAATAATAACCCACTAAAAAGTAAAATAAAAAAAGGTAGTACAGAACAGAAACTAACGTGCCAGCCCACCTGTCCGCTGAGAGAGGCCACCCGACCGCCATACTGCAACTTTGGTGGTGGCAAAACGCGTCCACGCACCTCCATCATGCTATTACTTATCGTCAAACCAAATTCTTGTACATAAGCGTCGTTATTAAAGTCCGCCCGTCGAACTAAGTTGTTAATTTCCCTTTCACGATCCGGCGCCGATCGTGCTGTGGCTTTGATCATAGTTGAAGTTTGCATATCGGTTAATTTCTTAATGCATCTTTGCCCCGCTACGATATTGCACACTTCTAGCGGTAAATACGTGTGTTTGTGTTCTTGCCCTACTTGTAAACACGGTAAATGTGGATACCGTAGTTTCATTTTATACTTGTCCAAAAAGTACTTAGCCACAGTACATTCCACCGTTTGACCATTGTCAAGTTGTAAAGGAAAACTTTGCATCTGAGCTGGACGCCGAGTGACATTACAAACGCGATATTTACGTCGCATCGTGCCACAATGGGTTATCTCTATTTTAAGACCTTTGATTTCTTTGGTGAATTTGACTCGTTGACTGTCCGTGAGCGGTTTGCGTTGGTCGTTTATGTCCCGGATATCAAGAACTTCACACATAAATTCGATTACAGGTTGAGCTTTATAAAATGCTGTTGCTGATACTAAAATATAAAGAAGAAAAGTGAGCAAGGATGATTATGAAGAATGATTTGTTTGTTAACCGTCAATATTAAGCATCATTTTCCATTGACTTGGTCTAACAGATTGATGGAATCCAAACCAAACCTCTCTCCCGCCACCTAATGGGTGATAATATCCTTCGGGACTGCTGAAAAAACTTCTACCAACGGGCGTATAGCTCATCGATGGCAAATGTCTCATAACGACGTCCAAAGCCATAATAGCTTCATATGGGATCTGCCTAGTACGACCTTCCAAAGCCTCTTCGAGACCATACAGTGACACCTGTGCCACCCATTTAATTGTAACTCTAAACAACCGATCCTTTCCCTCTCCAGGCAACGTTACTTCCAGTTCCTCTCTCGAATTACCAATTGGCAATGGATCCCGAGTGTACAAATTATTTCTACCATCAAAGACCGGTTTTAATGTCCCAAAGATTTTTGTGTATGCATGAACCATTGTTTCTATTATTTCGCGATTAACCTACAATCATAAATTTAATTAAAATTTATTGGGGGCTTTTATTGATATAATATTACCTTTCTCGGGCATTTGTCTGGTTGTATATTGACGTCGTAATGATGAACAAAACCTCTGGGCATTGTGATTTGGAAGTGGTTTGCTCTGAGGCCGATTGGCCGACCTTCCCGGCCCAAGTTCGGCCTTCGTGGGCATTGGAAATGTGGGGGATCTGTTGGTGGGGCCACAGTTGCCAAAGATGGACCTGCTGTTCCTGGGATGGCCACTGCTGTACTTGTTGTACCAATTGGGGTGGTTGGTTGACCAGCTAAATAATAAATAAATTATACATGTGTTTAATTTTATTTACCATATTTCTTAAAGAATTAATTATTACACATTAATCATCTAAAATAATCACTTTAATGATAAATTACAATTACAAATTAGTTATTTGANCTAGAAAACATTATTAGATCACTGGCAAACAAAAAAAGACACCATACATGCAAAAACGGCTGAATAGATACTACCTTGTTTGGTCGAATTTCTAAACATAAAAATTACCCTTTTTAGCACGATGTGAATAGGCCGACAGTTAGCGCGAAATTAAATAACAAGAACTCAAGAAGGGTATGGTTGTGGGACTTTTTGCGTAGTAGGGGGTGGAGAAGAGAGTGGTGGCTATTTATGGATAGATTTATTTTTTTTTTTAGATATTCCTTGGATCCTTATTTTTGACGGTCAATTACTGGCGTTTTACTCCAGTGTTAGTTCTAATTTTACACTTGCACTGTTACTACAACTAACACTATACCTAGAACTAGAAACGTTCGGGTTTTGCCGCATGTCTCTCAAGACGGCTAAATCCGAATGATTCTAGTTCTAGGTCTTGTATTAGTTCTAGTGATAGTGTTAGTGTAAAACTAACACTATACCTAGAACTAGAATCATTCGGATTTAGCCGTCTTGAGAGACATGCGGCAAAACCCGAACGTTTCTAGTTCTAGGTATAGTGTTAGTTGTAGTAACAGTGCAAGTGTAAAATTAGAACTAACACTGGAGTAAAACGCCAGTAATTGACCGTCAAAAATAAGGATCCAAGGAATATCTAAAAAAAAAAATAAATCTATCCATAAATAGCCACCACTCTCTTCTCCACCCCCTACTACGCAAAAAGTCCCACAACCATACCCTTCTTGAGTTCTTGTTATTTAATTTCGCGCTAACTGTCGGCCTATTCACATCGTGCTAAAAAGGGTAATTTTTATGTTTAGAAATTCGACCAAACAAGGTAGTATCTATTCAGCCGTTTTTGCATGTATGGTGTCTTTTTTTGTTTGCCAGTGATCTAATAATGTTTTCTATTGGTTATATTAAAAAATTACCGCTTTAATTAATTATTTGTTAAAATAAAGCCGGTCAATGACTGGTAGTTTTAAATTTAATTAAAAATTAGTGTTTGACCAAACGGTCAAATACTAGACGAATTGGTTGTTTTATAATCTCACAAGTATTTATATTTGATTAATAAAATGGAAAAATGTGTAATACCTGCTTTTAAAACTTATATCTTCCCGTTTAAATTGTTTAGTATTTGACCAAAACTTTTATACTTTAAAAATAAGATACAATCAGTTTAAATATGCGGTCAATTATTGAAATAATAAATGTAAATGTTTGGTTCTTTTCGAGTGAGTTTTCGAGTGTTCTTTTCGATAGTGAAGAAGATCTTCAAAAAGCTCTCGATGCAAGAAGTAGGGGTTTATCTTATGAAAAAGCAGGCAAGATGTTTAATGTACCAAAGTCAACTCTTAATTATAAAGAAAAAGAAAAAACACCAATGCAGAGGAAAATGGGCCCACCAGCATTCTTAAATTCTGATGAAGAAAATCTACTGGTTGAATGGTTGTTTCATTCAGCAGATAGGGTTACAAAAACTCAGTTGGAAAACACAAAATTTGGGTGAAAAGTTAAGTCAAGAACATTTTGCTCCATTTAAAGAGTCAAAAAATATAAACATTTGTTTGTGAACAAAATTGTATGGAAAAATAATGAAAATGAATATTATATTAAGAATCGGTCAAACATTTACATTATTATTGGTCAAATAATGTAACCAAAGTGGTCAAACACTAAATGCGAAATACTGTTTTACTTTTTAATTTTTAAAAAATATTGCTTTATGATGTTATATTTTATATGTAGAGTAAGTAACTTTAAATGGATCAGATGTGTATTGATCATATTTTGATTATTTTATGTAAAGGCAGAGGGATCTACAAGAAAAATAATATGACTCGGTCAAACACTGACATTAAAAAATCCTTAACAGGTCAAACACTGGTGCCTTTAGCCGTCTATGTTAAATGTTTCTAGTTCTAGGTATAGTTTTAGTTCTACATAGCAACAGTGCTAGTCTGAAGACGAACGGCTAAACCCGAATATTTCTAATTCTAGGTCTAGTGTCAGTTCTAGTGACAGTGCAAGTGCAGGTTCTAGTTTTAATTGTTATGCAGCGCTAGACCAAGAACTAGAATCATTCGGGTTTAGTGGTCTTGAGAGACGTGCGGCTAAATCCGAATGTTTCTAGTTCTAGGTCTAGTGTTAGTTCTAGTTTTTATTGTTATGCAGCGCTAGACCAAGAACTATAATCATTCGGGTTTAGCAGTCTTAAGAGACATACGGCTAAACTCAAATGTTTCCAGTTCTAGGTCTAATGTCAGTTCTAGTGACAGTGCAAGTGTAAAACTAGAACTGACACTATACCTAGAACTAGAAGCCGTCTTGAGAGACGTGCGGCTAAATCCGAATGTTTCTAATTCTAAGTGTAGTGTTAGTTCTAGTTTTAAATGTTATTTCTAGTTTTAAATGTTTAATATTTAAATGTTCTAGTTTTAAATGTTAACCAATAAAATAACTATAGTAACTATAATCTTGCCGGGCTTGAGAGGCCTGGTTTATGCATCCTAGGGTTAAGATGGCATATTTTTTTTGCACTAAAACTAGAACTAACACTAGACCTAGAAATATTTGGGTTTAGCCGTCTTGAGAGACTTAAATCGATGCTCATCAATTCGATATATTTTCATTGATCGATAGCTTTGATAATAGATTGTATTACACTCCACTAGTAATAGATCGCCCTTTTATATATCCGCGATAGAGATTGTTGAAAATCTCAGTTTTATTAAACAAATTTGTCAGTCTGACAGCTATTGTATGCTAGAAAATTTTAGACATTGCAGGAAGTATCAATATTGGTACATAGTTTGCTGAATTCACATATTTTAGCAACTTTTAATTCAATGGAGCCGTCTTGAGAGACTTGAGCCTAAACCCGAATGTTTCTAGTTCTAGGTCTAGTGTTAGTTCTAGTATTCTATTGTCTATCTAACAAAACGTGGAGTCACATCGAAACTTTAATGGTTTTTGTAATTCGCATCGTAATGAGACACCTTACAGCATCTGACGCTGTTAGGAGATTTTAGTAACATTTTATGGAACCACTTCAAGTTTCATTGGGTCATTAATTTTTCTAGTTGTCAATGTGACAATTTTTGTCTATGAATGTTTAAACACGTTCTTAGCATCGAATAAAAGGTCAATGATGAGGAAATTGAACTATTAGTAATTTCTCTTATTTTGGGAGGTGTACATGAAAATTTTTTTTTGGGTGAATACATTTTGTGTTTTGACAGTTTCTAAATGTCAATTCAAATTTCTATTTTCAAGTGTTACGGTGTTACCAACTGCTACATACCTATTTCCCTACATTGTCAAAATTTATTTTAATTTTGTTAAAAAAAAGGATAAAAAAGCGAATTACAAAAAATAGCATAAAAAAAACGTTTCATAAGACTTAATGCACTCTTCATTAAAATTTAAACTTGAATTCGTGCATTTCAAGCGTGTCTTACGAAACTAGTTTTTTAATATAGTATTTTCGGTATGTTTTACACTTTTCCGCACTTTCTTTTCATTTTTAACGTAAAAAAATCGTCGATTTTTAAACCACATGATGATTCTTGAATGTTTCCAAAACGTCAAAAATTATAACCTCAAAAAAAAAAACGTAAAAGTCACTTTTTAGATTAAAATTAAATTAAAAAAAAGTACTGATAACTATGAATTCAATTATGAAGTGTATTGATTTTATTAAAAGAAATTATTTGATTTTATTGAATTATTTTTATAATTTATTTTTGATGAGCTCCCTGAACTAAATCAATAAAATTCTGGCCAGTCTTGTGGCGGGTCAGAGTTCAATGAACTTTCTAAACCTTGCGGTCAATCCTGAGTAATATAATATAACCTAGCTTTTACTTTATCTTTGAAATAACTTCACCAAAACAGATTTAAACAAACTTAAACATTTTCACGTGTTTATTAATCTTCTTCGATTTTTCAACAAAGATAAGGTTAGAATCGATTTGAAATAATGATTTTTTGTTATTCCTGTAAGATAAAAAAAGAAAATCAATACATTTTCAACAAGAATGAATGACTCAAAGATAATTTCCAGCAAGATTTTCGAAAGAATACACACACGCACATTGATTAAAGCTGACCTTATTTAAATATACACACTCGCACTTGGTACCCAAAGAAATTATTTCATAATCAAGTTATTATTTTTATAAACAGATAATAATCTATATTGATATTTAAATCACAGTTGTGAGGTGAAAAGAAACAAAGGCAACGCAATTTTTTTAAATAAACTGACATCAAACACTTGTAACAAAACAAATGCGATGATCGTTAAATAGCGTTAATCACGGTAACCTGATCTATTTTTTTTTGTTATGTTTAATGTACTTACGTCCACCTGGTGCGGGGAACATTATAAATTAATTATCCAACACACAGGCACTCAAAACACACCACAAACCAAAAACTGTCTATTTCAGTTATAAAGGCAGGCAGACATTTGCAATCGAGGATATGACGTCATCGTCCAAAGACGAATCTATCTCAGAATTACTCCCTTGTTATAAAGAATTTATCCAATTAAAATAACATCAATTTATTACTAAAATTAATTGTTTAAGCTTAAAAATTCGAATATATATTAATTTGAAAACGTAAAGAGTTATTTAATAATTCTTTTTAAAACATAAATCGTACAACACAAATTTTACGAAACCTAACCTATAAACGATTTTAAACGGATTTTTTTTAATTCCCTTTCGGAGTGTTATAAAATATTACGTGAAAAAATGTGTGTTTATAATAATCATAGTGTAAGTTTTATATCGTTTTTCTCGAGTTTTACATTAAATAAAGAGTGTAAAAGTGGAGCTATCAGTAGTGCGCATGCGCGTATTGGTATTTAGTGCGAAGCGATCCTGGACGTGCCTTTTCGCGAAACAGATTTTATATATAGGTGGTCTCAAATTAGTAATTGAAATTATTACAATATAAAACTCAGTTAATTTGTGCTAAAATTTATCGTTGAAAAGTTAAAATTAATAATTTTAACGATTTTTATAAATATATGTTTATAAATAATGTGTAAAATTGGTTGCCTATAAATCCAAGGATTAATTATAATGTAATTGATGTAAGTAATTTAAATGCATGTACAGTGGCTCACAAAATTGAGTATACATCGAAAATAGATAATTGTGAATATTTCAAATAATTATTAATTTATTTTAAAGTTTGTGATGTATATAGAGTAAGTTTTTTTCCATGTTTAGTATAGAGATCTTGAAAACTAGCGGAGATGGAGAGACGATTAAATAGGGAAAGAATTGCAGTTTCATGAACTCAATTTAATGAGCTTTTTGTTTTTTGGATAAAAAACATGGCTAACTAGATATCTAGAAAAAACCGTTTTTTTGTTGTATCGTTAGATACTTATGGCTCCGTTATTATTGATTTTAGGAAAAATGTGTAAAGGAGAAATTTGTAGGGTATTATATGTTTAATAAAACAGTCTAACTGAGTTTTTTATTTAAGCAATAATTTTCGAGTTATGACACATACTTGTAATTTTTCTAATGGAAACCATAGTTAGCTATGACTTTATAAAAAAGGCCTACTAACTTACAACTGACAAACATTTCCTTTACACATTTTTCCTAAAATCAATAATAACGGAGTTGTAGGTATCGAACTTGAGCATACAGTTAAGCAAAAGTGATTAAGTTTAGGTTAGTATTGTGTTTTAATACGCTGTAGACCTTCCATTGACTTAAAGGTTGCTAAAATATGAGAATTAAATAATAGCTGTCAGACTGACTAATTTCTTCACGGATATATAAAATGGCGATCTATAACTAGTGGAGTCTATAAAGTCATACAATCTATTATCGATCTAACTATAGACCCATATCGTTGCTAAGCAATTTGTACAAAATATTTGAAAAAATAATTCTCCTTTTATTGCATTTCTTGAAAAAAATAACTTCTTAAATAAAAATCTATATGATTTTAGAGCGGTCTACAAATCATGCAATCTCGCGCTTAACACAACTCATTCATTACTCTTTGGATAGAAGAAGTCCCTGCATAGCCACCTTTCTAGATCTGTCTAAAGCTTTCGATACAGTCCATCACGACATTTTGTTATATAAACTGGAGATGTGTGGATGTAGAGGTAGCACTCTTGAGTTGTTTAGGGACTACTTAAGTGAGAGATATCAGCAAGTTAATATAAACGGTGTTGTTAGTTCTGAGAAACTTGTGACATTTGGTGTCCCGCAGGGCACCGTCCTGGGACCTCTATTCTTCCTAGTTTACATACTTAACATTAAGAAGTCTCATTTCGTTACATTCTGCTAACTTACCAAATATAAATGAAATAACATTTCACTCAGATAAATGCCAACCAGCAGCATGCATTTGCTCAAATAAAATAATCCGGATCAGGTCAACCAAGTACCCTGGTGTCATGATTGATCAGTGCATCCGTTGGGGGATCATATAAGTAACTTGTGTGTTAGGTTGCGAAAACTATTCTATGTTTTGTATTTGTTTTTTCTATTTTGTGTATCCGTTTACGCCTAGCCTTTATTCGCTTAAATAATCTATGTATGATTTTTGTAATGGACTGAGCATCAATAAAGGATTTTTTATTTTTATTTATTTATTTATCAAAGGAAATATGTCGAATTGATGAGCATCGATTCAAGTAAGGCGTTTGATAGTGTTAGCCACTCGTATTTCTTGTACAAGTTGAAATCTTATGGTGTAAGAAGCACGGCGCTTAGCATGATAACTCATGATGACCCTAACCCGGTTGTGGACTATAAAACAGCAACCTAAAACACAATCAACAGTTGCGTCAAAGGTAGCCTTACGCTGGAAAGAACTTCCAGGTCAATATTTTTAACAGTTTACTACTGAGATAGAAACTGAAAATAGTATTAACTTTTTAAATCTGACTCTAATCAGAAATCTTAATGCAGATAAAATAGACTTCAGCATATATAGAAAACCTACATATACAGATAACATCATGCCCAAAAACTTATATTGTTGCAGAAAACACAAACATGCTAACTTTAGATTCCTATTCAATAGAACATACAATATACCCCTTGACGCAGACAGTTTATCTGTGGAGATTAAGAATATCATCAAAATAGGGCTCAACAACGGATACAACATCGAAGATATACAAAACATCTACAACAAAGTCCATAAATCCAGAATTAACAATCTTATATTTCCACAGATCAAAAGCAAGCCGAATTTTATCTCACTACCTTTCAACCCAATGTTGGAGTACAGGATGAAGAGAAATCTACTTAAATTCAAACTGACTCCTGCTTTTACCTCCAACAATAAACTACAATGTCATTTAGTTAATAACAAGAATAAAATAGCCAGCCCGACAGCAATAATAACAATAAAATGTATAATATCAATGTAGGAATACCAAAAGGGTCCATCCTATGTCCACTTTTGTTTATAATCTATGTTAGTGATACGCCTTATTCTGTGCCTAATGACAGTGTGTGCTTGTACGCGGATGACACCACTTTTATATCAATTTGCGAACAACTTGGATGATCTGCGAAATAAAATTCATCAAACATTAGTAGTTGCAAAGGAATTGTTTGGGGCAAATGGTCTAAAACTAAACGAAGAAAAGACTCAATACCCGCATATTCAAAACAATGTTGGGACAGAGTATAACAACCTAAAATACATTTAGACAACAAACTGAACTGGTAAGCATATGTAGAGAACAACTCAAAAAAGTTGAACACAGCAATATATATTATAGGTGAGGAGAATAGGAAATATAACCACCACGTTTGCAGCGCGACTTACCTATTATGCCAATTTTCATAGCATTACTACTTTCGGAATACTATTCTGGAGAGCATCATCAACAGCAGAAAAAGTTTTCCTTCTTAAAAAAAATGCACTGAGGGCGCTATGCAACCTTAAATCCAATCAAAGTTGCAAACAACATTTTAAAGAGCATCGTATACTTACCCTATTAGTATATGTACTAAATTGTATTAGACATATGTGGCAAAATATTGATAAATATACCTCCAAAGACAATACAATACCGATGCATCGCTTAAAAAAGACACAAGACAACGCGGTTTTCTGGAACATTAAAGTGTTTAACCATCGTCCCTACTAGTACATACAGATACTACCACAGCAACATTTCAATATGTAATAAAAGAGGCGTTACTGGAAACACCATTATATACAATAAAGATTTTTTTGAAATAATTTTTTAAGCTATAAATGAGAGACTTTGTAATTATTATTATTATTTTTGGCATCAATTATTGCTTGCATTCACCGGCGCATAGAGTCCACTAACTTTCATTTTTCAATTCGCTTTTGTTTCGGCACTTGTTATTTTTTAACTGAAACTTAACTTCTCCCCATAAATGTTCAATAGGATTAATCCGGAGACTGTGGTGGTGTTTTTAGTTATTTTAAAGTATTGGGTAATAACCACACATCATAGCTTTACAAGGTATTATATGTGTTTTGGATCATTATCTTGTTGGAACCAGAACACAGGAGGGTTGAGTTTTTGAAAGCTTTGACATAAATTATGTTTTAAAACATCCAAATAACTAAATGTTGTCATATTTCCTTCAATAAACTTCATAGTTCCAACGCGGCTGGCTGTCATTGATCCCCACAGCATTACTGAACCACCCTCAAGTTTAACTGTTTCGTTAAAATAGGCTTTGAAATATATGTTGACGTTTGTGCAACATATCTGAGTCAGTTTAATAGTTATTTATGTATTAAGGACGTAATGAAAACGCCAGTATGAAGGCGTAATGAATTTGTGGCCCGCGGCGTGACATTTCCAAATAGCTTGAAACAAAAAATTGAGAAGGTGGAATAAGCTAATTATTGTTATTACCGTAGTAACGGCATAAACAAGGGTAGTTGTTAATTTAAAATAAAGTCAACTCAATTGTTGTAGTGAAATATTTAATGGGAAAACTCTAGAAAAAATGGAAATAACAGAGGTATTTTCTGTTGACGACGAAGGAGAAGTGATCGTTGCAGAAGAAATAGTTCAAGCAGCCAAAATAGCTACCGAAAGTCTTCTTCCATCCAAATCGCGGGACAAGTATGAAAAAGAATGCAGAAATTTTATGGACTGGTCTCAAACTAAAAAAAATCACAGGCAAGTGTTGCGCAGATGTTCTCCTCGCCTATTTTTTTTTGGAAAAATCAGAACAACATTCAGCAGTTTCTGTGTGGACGTTTTGAAAATGTTGAAAATTGCCAGAATAAAAATCAGGTGCCATCAACATCTACAGCATCGCCAATAAAGGAAGTTGCAGATCCTTCTTTTGCCGCCAACCTGGTCTTCCCATAGCAACAAGAACTTGTAACCAGAAATTTGAAACTACCGCAAATTTATGTTAATAATTGTGACAATGTTGAAGTTAATGTTAGTTTTTTATTTAAATAGAAATGTTGAAGAATTTGTTGCCTTAGAGCTACAATATATTGAATTAAGCTCTAAAAACTAGTCCATAAGTAGGCAAAAATCGCCCTAATCCAATTAATTTTTATAATTTCTAGAATTACTGCTTGATAATAGCCACATTATGAAGAGAGACAACTTTAGAAATAAGAAAACTCCTAAATCCTTTAGATATAATGGTAATATTATTGCAAGACCTCATTCCACGGTACAAAAAGTCGTGAATACGTGGAAGTATGCAAGAACATTGAAAAACTCCACTGGCAGAGGCAGAAAGAAAGTGCTGACAGAATACGATGAACGTAATATTGTACGTAAAGTTAATGTAAATCCGAAAATAAGTGTTCCAAAATTAACAATAGAGATCTCAAAAACAATAAATAAGTGCTCCGAAAGAATGATCTGCTTGCGCATTGCGTGGAAAAAACCATTTATATCTACAATAAATAGAAGAAAGCGCTGGGAGTTTGCGAAAGCTCATATAAGTAAGCCTCAAAGCTTTTGGGTGGACACTGATGAGACTAAAATTAATCTTTGGGGTTCAGATGGAAGGTAAATAGTTTTGAGGAAAACCAAATTGTGAGCTCAAAAACAAGGACCTACAGTGTATTAAAACATAATACCAACCTAAACTTAATCACTTTTGCTTGATTGTATACTCAATTTTATGGTGTGAATTTCGAAACATTTGTTATTATTGTTAATATTGTGATTATTTTATTTGGAAAACTGGATTATTTTGCATTCAATGTAGTTAATAAGATTGTTGTTAATATAACAAAATAAATTAATAATTATTTAATATTTATCTATCTTCCTTTCCCCTGTATACTTAATTGTGTGAGCAACTGTAGGTGGTCACAAATTAGTAATTGAAATTATTACAATACATAACTCAGAGAATTTATGCTAAATTTATCCTTGAAAAGTTAAAATTAATAACCATCTATTTAGGGATTTATTAAAATTTTTAAATAATGTGTAAAATTGGTTGCCTATAAATCCAAGGATCTTATATGTAATTGATGTATGTAATTTAAATGCATGTATGTATAAATGCATTAAAGCGGATTTATAAATTCTTTTTTTACAGTTTATGTGAAAGTCTGAGAGTTGTGAAGACAACAATTCACTCCAGGTAAGATTAGACCTTATTTATCATATTATTACCTTAACAAATCGGTGTTTGTAAAATGTAATATTCTTAATACGCTACCTTTGTTGAAATTATAAATTTTTTTAAATAATTAAACATAATTTCGAATAATAACTTAAATTCAATATGAGTAAGTAATAAGTAGTGATACATAACTTTGTGAAATTACATCTTACGTCTGATAAAAGATTATAACAAATATGATTGACAACATTCACGCTTGATTCAGCATTTAGAACAACAATACTTAATTAGCATAATGAGTTGATGATTCTACTTACTGGGTTGCATAGCGTGGGCATGTATGGGACCTTGTGGACGATGAAGTAAACTTAAACTTGTTATATCGGGCAGCAGTTGCTGTATGGGCGCCTGCATACTATGGGCCTCAGTATCGGCCGACATCCTCTAGCCTAAAATACAAAAAAAAAGAAGTTTTTATTTTTATTCAACAAGATCATTATAATTATTATTTAAGAAGTATCATGGGTTATAATAAATTGAAAATCAGCATAGTTTACATTTAATCATGTTATGAAACGTAATACAATAACAGCATAATTTATATTAAATATTTATAGTATCAACAAATTAATGGCTTCTGCATCTCTCATTTATGTCAAGTTTCAATATCGTGTCTGATTGATGATATGTGACGATCAGATGTGATGATTAAAAAAAAACATCTTGATTGTTTTTGCGCATCTTTTAGAAATTGTCTCATTAATAAAACAATAAATCGCATGATGTCGTAAAGAATGAGTATTTTGTGCAAGAACCTATTAATAATAATAATCAAATCAATTTAATTCTTATCGGCTAATCTAAATGAATCGAATCACATTTAAAAAATCAAAAACCAATTACGTATGTACGCAATGAAAATTACTGGCTAATAAGAATAAGTATGATCAAAAAGGAACTACTCAAAAAGCACAAATTGGCTATCACTAGCCAATTCATGGAATTATTCTATGTTGACCTCACAGGCCTTAGACCAGATAACAGAAAACCTTTCTTTATCTTAAGTTGCCTATCCATCAACACAGGTACCACTCAAAAATCTAACAAATACCTCCGCAACTGCCAAATAGCTGATAACATCAATCCATTCTCCAAATTCGAACACAAAGAACCACATCACAGTTTCATCATTTCTTTGGAGTTTCTCCAGATCTCTGTCACTGTGGTGTCTACTAAATTTGAAATTAAAGACAATTTTGCACTTTTGCAATGGAAAATCCTTTATTATTTAGCTTTTACCGGTTTCGCCCTAAGGGCATCTTCAGACAGCCACCTATTGTATAAAACAACATAAAAATCCAACAGTGCCTTATCTCAACATATATCAAATTAAGATTATGTTCATTTTAATTTCCATTGCAAAAGTGCAAAATTGTCTTTAATTTCATCCAACACAATGGTAAGCATGAAGATTTCAAATATCTACTAAATTTGTTTTAATCTCCTATTGACATGGTCCATGCTTCACATCCATATGTTCTTCTTGGTCTTGCAATAGTGCGACATATACATAAGTTTCTACTGATCTGTGTCCTTCCACAGATCTTCCTCCACGTCCCTCATCAAAAGCCAAGTATGTAAGCAACATATTTAAATAGTTAAAGGGTACCACAAGTCACCTCTCCCTATCTTATTGAATCAAGCAACTTATTAAAGAGCTAAACCGAATTATTTTATTCCACCAAGAGAATATATTTAAAAGTTCATTTAAAAGCAACGCCGTTTAAGCATGATAGAAATATTATTGATAACAGCAGGAATATTAGAAGAGTTCAGTATCATGTTAGTTAAACATGATGAATATTTGTAAACAATGATTTTGTGGAAGAAGCAAGAATTTGACGACATGTACAATAAATTCACTTAGTTCAATGTCTGGCACACATTGAACTATGTGAATTTGTCCGCTTCCTGCTATCATATGTGAACAGTTGACTAGAGTTCTGTACTCTTTGCAGCTGCAATTTTGTGACAAAATCAAGGCATGTATGAAACAGAATATCTTCGAATGCTTATCTTATAGAAAAAGACACAGAGACAGGGATTCATACCTCACAGCTTACTATGTAGTTACACAAAAGAAGAAATTAAAAATACTTGGAAGGAATATTTAAAAGAATTACTGAGTATCGAAACAGTGGTAAATGAGCAAGAGTACTCAGAAGATAGTAACGAAGCCTCCGCAATAGATGAAACTCACAATGGAATACCTGCTTAAAAATGGGACACTACCATTGATAATATTCCCGAATACACACGAAACTGCTAAAGTAGAAGGATTAAGAATTAATAAGCATAGACAAAAGTCATGCTCTAAAGCAAAACCAAAACCATGACCAATAAAATTACTGAAGACCAAAACGAGCCTATAAAAGTTATTGATACTTGGGAGTAGCTGGGAGTAGTATTAGCTGATAAAGCATATTTTGCACTTGCAAATATATGATATGATAATGGTATATTTGAAAACACTTGAGGAGAATTTTAGACCCAACTCGAGAATACAATGAGTGGAAAAGTTGATGTAATCACTGGTTTTCTTTCTTGCAATATTGCACTTCCCTCTTATTTGAAACATCAAACTTATTTCTTTTATCTTTTTTACTTTTGACAAAATGCCAAAAATGATGCTGCATGTTTTATTGTTATAAACTACAACATTTATCAACATAGGATTTCAAACCATGAAGTTGAACATAAGAAATATAGTTTTTGAGTCTATCTTTGAATAAGATATAAACTAAACTAATACTGACATTGACATGATTTGTTCATTAAGATCGCTTGTACTAAGAAGTAAGTTAGACCTAAATGACCTTATAAATGAAATTCATATACATCTAGTATTATTTAATATTAATACTGTATTCATTATTCATTAATAGCACAAAACTCCTTTATTTACTTTACAAAAGTTTTTATTTGTACAAAATTACTAAACTAACTACAAAGTAAACAAACTTACAATGAAGAACAATTTCGAAATATTAGAAAATTCTGAAGCTTTTTCAGTATAACGTAAATATTGATTTTCTTTAAGAACTCGCTGAATAAGGATTATAGATTTAAGGCCGACAAATACTTGCATTGTGTGTAATCGCATTACGATTACCATCATTTTTTGATTTTGTGTGACATATTCTTAGATTTTTTAGAATTTCCAATGCTCGTTATTAAAAAACAACAGGAACCATGTCATTTCCACATCTTCCAGCTTTGATTTCATCAGGTATTATGCACAAACTGTTTTTACTGCAAAGATCATGAATAAAATCTTGAATTCAAAGATAAACGTATTTATCAAAATGGAAGTGGGAAGACACTTTTAAAGATCGGCCATCACCGCTTAATATTCTGATTATTTTGATATTCTTTAATATTCTTATTTTAATATTCTTAATTTTTGTCTTATTTTTAATTGTGACACACATATCCGAAGGCTGATTAAAGATATTGACTCACAATGTATAATCAGAGACAATATGATGAATTCTGTGTGTAATACTAGCTGTTTTGATATCAAAAAATGTATATTGATACAATTATTTCGATAAAACACATAGCCAATAAGAAAGAGACCAAAAAGCATGTCCATTTATTTTTGAAAATTAAAATGGTTACTGACTAATAAAAAGATAATAAAAACATCTTGAGGAAAATTTATTAAACTATATTTTATCACAAGATGACAGTCGCCGCTTGCAGCAAAAACAAAAATAATGATAATAGAATTCACAATAAAGCCACAGTTAACATATGGAGTAGAAATCATGAAAAGTCACAAGAATGCGAAGAAAATGGAATCATTTTTGGAAAGACGTTGGAATACTACTTCAGGAACGTAGACATGCTGGAAGCAATAGAAATGAAAGACCAACAGCTGGTGAAAACCTTAAAAGAAAATGAAAATCGGATATGGTAGTAGCAGCAGTAAGAAAATATAAAAAGTCTGTTGCTTAAGAGAGGCGATGGAAGTGTGTAAAAACCGATAATATATTACAAAAAAGAAAGTAGACAGAGGAAGGGTTTAGTGAGTCTGGGATAGAATGGTGTCTGTTATCAGATTCCCAATCCCAATAGAGTAGATCCCTAGAATACCCTAGGTAATAAACTAACGTCACAATCGAGAGACTTATAATAATCTTCATGATGTCACCATGTATAAAATATGATGACGACCGACCTGCTTTTCGGCATGCAAGTTTCTTCTTCTTCTCAACCACTAACACTACTACCCATCATATTCAACTCTTCCTGCGAACTAGTTCCAATCATCCATTTATCTGCTCTCTTAGCTGAATGCTCTTACTGGATAACCACCCCACCCATCTATCCATGTTTCATAAACCTGTACACCCCTCAACCCTTATCCAATTCCATCTATCTCCTCTTTCATGCCTCTCTAACATCCTTCACCACCTCACTCCTATACACAAACCTTTCTCGCATCACCCTCCACAACCCCTTACCTTACCATCTTAGTCGAGAGACTGACTAATAAACCTTATTGATACTACAACAAAAAGCAACTTAAACATGTAACTGGTTAACAAATATAACCATTAAATTAACCAGTCATTGGTACAAAATCTACGAAATGTTGGCATCGTATTCTATGTTATATGATAGATATTGCAGTATCAAACTATAGACGGATTGAAAAAAAAAAATTGAAACACAATAAATATACATCTCAAGTACTGAACAAATATCGATTGGGATGCGATACTTTGATCAGGAAACCAAGAGAGTTCAAGAAGTATTCCTCGGATTCGTCAAGCTTGATGCTTTGGATACGAAATGTATTGCAAAAGCAATAGATGAGATTTTGGCAGAAGAAGATCGTGATCCGGACAAATGTGTTTAGGATTATGTGGGTTTAGGAGTAGAAAAGTAGAAAACATAAGAAAGCTTTGTTCTTTCACTACTCGTCACACAAATTCAATCTAGTCATTAATGATCTAAATAGTCTGTCTGAAATCCGGAATACTGAAGGTGCCATCAAAGATATGATTATATTTTTTCAAGAATCAGTTTTGAGACGCAAATTGATAACAAATATTTCAAGGCTTTGCGAAACAATGTGAAGCGAGAAACAGGAAAGTATTAGAGTTTTTAAAAAGAATTATCTATTATAATGGAGACCTTAGAAACCTTGTCACGGGAAGGAAATAATGCGACTAGAAAAAATGTTTATCATCTCCATGCAGCAGCTTCTAGAGTTTCGTTTATTCTCAACCTTATTTTGATAGCCAAATACTCTATGAGGGAACCTGTGGGAAACGTGTTCCAATCCGTAGCTTTGGATGCAGTTAAGACATCCCAGCACATTACTCGCATTTTGCAATTGATAAAAAACCTGTTGTTGCAAAAAAACTTGGACTGGGAGAAGACATGAAGGCAGTGCTCCGTATTGCTGGGAGACAACAAGATCGGAACAATCACCCAGCAGCAAGCCCGTCAGAATTCTGGCAGAGGTTTTTAATAATACCATACTTAGACTTGATTATTAATTCTCTTGAAGTTCGCTTTTCTGAAGAAAACACCCCGTCATTTTCCTTATTTAAATTACACCCGGCTCAATGTTAGACATGTTCCTTGAAGACCTTGGAGAAACTGGTGAAGTCTTTCCCCAATTTAACAAATATCAATAACGAAATCGAACTATGGCAAAAACTAAGGCAAGATAAACCTGACTCAAAAGAACTAAGGGAGCATTAACGAACTTTGGGGGTTTCATTAATAATCTGGTTGACGAATTCGCCACAAAAATTATGTTTTAAATAATTTGGTCTGTTTTTTTCCCTTGGGGACTATTTCCCAGCCCCCATTTCCATTTTTTTGTCCTGCCCTCCCCTAGCCCACTGGCTTTCGACGCCCTTGAGCAGTATAGATAAACAGTAGATCAATTATCTTTCAGGGTTAATTTAGCGAAGCAACTCAAAAACGGTTTTACTTCTAGGAAGGCCTTAAATAAATCTTTAGTTCATTTACATTACATTTTACTCATATCAAATAACCATGCTGTTCTAGATGAAGTTTGATTATCTGATGTTAGTAAATATCTTCTTAATCAATAAGGAACATGCAAAAGATGCAGGATTTCTAGCATAAGAACGAATGAGAAAAGAACAAGATATGTGTGTTCTTTGTGATACACAAGGATTGTATTATATTATTTCCAGCCGTATTTCAATAGATTTCATCAGTGATGGGCGCTGGGTAAATACCCGGCGGGTAGGTATTTCTAAAATGGGTATTTATCCAGGTAAATACACCGGCCCAGGGTAAATACCCAACCCAAATTCAAAAACAAAATGAAGACGAAGATGATGAAATGGACGTTGAAGACGTCCAACAATCAAAGACGTATTACCATCAGAAGAATCTGTTGTAATTTCGATTAGATCAAGTTATTATGATTATTATCATCAAGCAGCCCTCTGCGTCCATTGTTGGGCATAGACCTCCCCTATTCTGTTCCATTCGATTCTATTCTCTGCCGTCTGAATATAATTGTTGGTCATTCTTTTGACGTCTACTTCGTCTGTTCGCTCGCGGTATCCACCCAAGCAATCGTTTTGTCCACTGCTCATTCTTCATTCGCGCAACATAATCCGCCAAGTTCCACTTAAGCTTTGCCACAGTGTTGACCACATCATTTACGCCAGTTCTTTTTCATAGGTCTTCATTTCGTATGTAGTCCCTCAGAGTTACGCCCAGGATCGACCTCTCCATTTATCTTTGCGTTACTTGGACCCTCCTGACATATGTCATAACCGGAAACACGCATTGATTGAAAGCCTTTCTTGGCCTTTTCTATTGAAGATGTCTCTATGTTTCCCGTAGGCTGCCCATACGAGTGTGATCCTTCTGTTTAGTTCGCTTATTTGATTATCTCTCGATATACAAACCTCATAGCCAAGATATACGTAACTTTCAACCCTCTCAATCGCATTATCCCTAATGTTAATGTTAGACCTGGGAACAACATTTGTCATAAATTTTGATTTCTCCTTGTTGGTATTTAGCCCGACTCTTGCACACACTTCCTTTAAGTCGTTCAGCATTAGTTTAATTTCTCCAAGGCTATCCGAAATAAGAACTATATTGTCTACGTAGTGCAAATTACTTAGGCATTTACCATCAATGTTTATGCCTTTTTGGGTCCAATTCAGTTGTTTTAAATGCACTCTCCAGGACTGTGATGAACAATTTGGGTTCAATAGTGTATGTCTTGTTTTACTCACAATCAGTACTTTACTACTTCTACTGTCTTCAGTACTTTCATGCAATTTTACCGTCATGGTAGCATTCTTGTAGATGTTATAACTAAGTTTAGTATATCAATCATCGACTCTGCAAGCACTTCAAGATTGCTGATATCCAGGAAATTTACCCTTGAAAATAAATACCCGGGTATTTAACAACACTGGATTTCATACAAAATAAAGGAAGTTTTGATGGAAATCATTTATCATTTTTTACTGAATTCATAACATAATGACATAGTGATGGTGAATAAAAAACTTTGTTTTTGAGATGGGTAAATTTTATTTTCGGCTCAACCGGTTTCAACTATTTTTAGTCATCTTCAGGAGCTTTAGCCACCTAATACATAATAAAAATTAAATAAAAACTACACATTAAAATCTTACATAAATTAACTTTTGTCAATTTTACTTTTAATTTTCAAAATCTGGATTCATCTTCTTTATAATCGTTTTCTTAAATTTTTTGTTGTTAATTATTGTCAAAAATGTTTCTAATTTTGTGTTGTACCTTCTTTTTATGTTATTCACAGCAGCGGTTATTTTATTTTTATTTCTAGGTTATGTTCCATCTTGTGAATAAGTGAATATAGCTGCGCATTTCAAATTCAAATAATGCTATAAAATATTGTGGTATGGAATGGCAAGTGTTGTACCATTTTGGAAACTTGACTAAACAGGCCATCTTTTAAAATTACTTGCCAAGGGTGTTGTACTACTCCTTTTTTAGAAATCGTGTGTCAAACTTGATAGACATAAATTCTTTCAACCTTAACTCAATCAAATTAATATATTTTTTTGCAAAACTAATGACTTTTGTTGTTCGATTTGTGATTGCTATAGTAGCACGGTTCACTAGGAATACATTATTAAAAAAATCACTATTAAATTGCGAACATTTCTGACCATAGTACCTAAAGATATGATGTACTGGAACGATTTTTAACATTTTCAAAAATATTTCTATTACCACTTAACTAAGAGATGGAAAATTTTTCTCATTTTTACCAGAACAGATATAGGTTGGCCTCTCACCCGGTGCCCGCTTGACGTTACGTTTCGGGACATTCTGTATATGTTCTTACAGTCTGTTACATTGTTTAGTTTTTCATCCAATATATTATTATATCCAGATTTTGAAAATTAAAAGTAAAATTGACGTAAGTTAATTTATGTAAGATAACCAAAAAGCATGTGTTTTCTATCAAAAGACAAACAATTATAATGTGTAGTTTTTACTTTAATTTTTATTATGTATTAGGTGGCTAAAACTCCTGAAGATGACTAAAAATAGTTGAACCGGTTGAGCCGAAAATAAAATTTACCCATCTCAAAAACAAAGTTTTTTATTCGCCTAATTATTCTAACAAGATGGGAAGTAATAATATTAATGAAATAATGATACTTTCCATAATGAATAAAAATGAAAAGGTGGATTTTAACACACTATCCGGGATTCAGAAAAATCACGTTTGAATGTTCATTCAAGAAAAAAAAACACCCAAAGGGTTAAATAATTTAATTTAATTTAAACGAATCGTAATGTAAAATGATAGCAGGAATGATTTATTTAAAATTGGCTTCTAGAATTTCAGGACTTAATAGAAACAACATGAGCGCGCCATCTTTTGTTGAAAGTAGAACACTTTCCCCTTTTCGGTGAACTTATTCAATAAAAGCCCGACTCATTTCAAGTTCACCCATGTTCACCACCTGTACACACCACTTAAAACCACCTGCCTTTACTTTTCTACTCTCATCAGGTAGAAAGGAATTAAATGATTCGTTGACGATATTTCAAAGTATTAATAACAAAGGAGAAATAAATAAACAGAGATATTGTTTGTGTATGTATTGTGAACGTAAAGTTAATATAAATTTTACTTTCATTTTGGCGGAGTTTTTTATAAAAACTAAAATATCGATAGGTTAGTTGTGTTTGGTGAACACAACGTGTTATGTCAACAGTGTACGAGAGATGGATAAGTAAACAAAACGACGCATTTTCTCAAAAAAAAAAAAAACAAGTAAAGTCATTGACGTGTAGAAAACGCGTAATAAAATTTTAAAAAGTTTTATTAAATGAAAGAAGGAAAATCAGGTCATCGTCATCGTTTTTGGACGACAACAACTTTTTATTTTCTTTTTTTTTATAAAAAACCGGTCTCGAAACAAACGAATAACGCCAAAAACAACAATTACACACAAAAAAAAACAAACGATGAAAAACACTTGAATAAAAATAAAATGTTTTAAAAAAAAACAAATGTAACAAATGAAAACTATGCCGGCAAGATACTTACGGATTGAAAATGACAAACGTAGCGTATGACACGACGAGATCTCTACATGAAACCGAACAACACAGTAATCCAAAAGTGCATGAAGGACGTAAAACATATCACCACTATGTTTTCTTTCGATTGGAATGTTTCTTTTTCGGTGTCGAATCCCGTTTAAGCGTAAAATCACGAAAACTAAAAAAAAAAACGAGAATCGCGCGATGTCTACGAGTGTTGTTTTGGAGGATGATGGCTAGGTCTAGGTTTTCCGCTCTGGGCAAACGCGCTTGCGCACTTTATCGTTCGCAATTTTATCGCCGTTCCTTCGCAACGTGTAACACTTCACTACTTTATCCGAACAAATACGACGAATTTAATTTTGTTCCATATATAATTCGATCAAATAAAAGAGACATAAACATTACATTTTCTTAAAAAAAAAACAAATAAATTAATAAATGAAAATGTCGCAAAAAGTTTGTTACCTCCTTCTTTTTTACATCACGCACGTGATTCCATTCGGAGAATCAAAATCCGACGAACAAAAAATAACGTCGAAAAAATTACATACTGTTTTTACACGTTTCAACTTTAACTTTTTTATTATTTACTTTTACGGATAAAGGTCGTTTTAATGTCGTCACCCTCGGGTTAAAGATTAACGAGTTAATGAAACGGGTGGTTGTTATTGGTGTGTTTGGAGATTTTTGGCGGGGTCCCGGGACACTCGCCACAATGATAAAGTCGTCCGTGTACGTACGCGGCGTGAGCGCGAACTCTGCGTATATTTTGTTTTATTGATCGGGCCGTCGCTGTTGGTGACCTTGAATTTAGTTAAGACGAGCCTGGAAAGTGGTCAAATTTTGTGCTGCCCTTGCGCACCCACCGACCTTGAACGGACAACACACGGTTTCCAACACATCCCAACAGCTTAACTCTTGTCTAAAGCTGAAGTGCTATTACACTCTTCAGATTAATAATTCTAAAACATAAACATTTGTTGGATACACCATTTTTTAACCACCAGGTACAGATTTATTTCAAATTTTCGATCAAAAAATAATCTAAATTGAAAAAATTTATCGTTACGAACATAAGAACTGTATTCTTCTATTTTGAACGTATTGAACAATAGGTAGGTAAACAAAATAAATTAACCTAAAATTTTTGTTGAGTATGGTATATTTTTTAAATATACCATACCTGTTGGACTTGCTAAGTACAATCTTAATTTATAATTAATTTATTACTACTGTTGACTTGTACCTGAATAACAAGCAAAACAAGTGTGGGCTAAGTACAGGGTGTCCCAATTTCGATGTCCGCATAGGCCAGGAGTGGGCAAAGTTTAATGTTCAATGATCGACGTAAATGTTAGCTGGTTAATGGCGATCCACATTTTCAGAAATAGGAAAAAAATAACGCATTGAACGGTAATTAAATTATTTATTCATATCAATATACAGGTGTATCTGAATGACTGCAACAAACTTCAAGGGGTGATTCTTTAGTGAATTTTAAGGGTAATTTGATATATGAACCATGGGCGAGTTCGGCTCCCCTAAGAAGCTACGACCCCTCCAAAAATGGCGGAAAATTTTGGTTTAACTTTTTTTTCTCAAAAACCATAAACGCTAGGAAAATGAAATTTGGGGAATATGTTTAACTCATAATAGGGCACGTTTTGACCCTATTTGTACTTTCAACCTACTCTTCTAAGTTACTAAACATAAAAACCCCCGTTCAATTTTTGTCTAGATTTTTCTTATGACGGTGATAAATTGTTTGTT
The DNA here is from genome assembly GCF_000648695.1 of Onthophagus taurus. NCBI lineage: Eukaryota > Metazoa > Arthropoda > Insecta > Coleoptera > Scarabaeidae > Onthophagus > Onthophagus taurus. Next base: position 7,651 of record NW_019280755.1, on the reverse strand, counting down.
GCAGTCATTCACATACACCCTGTATATAATTCATTTTTTGGATGTGGACGCATGGCATTCCATTTTATCACTGAGTTTATTAAAATTGGGTTTATATTCACTAAGACATAATCGCATAGATGCCATCAAGTGGTTGTCAGATAGATTGCTTCTAAATTTTGATTTAATGAATTTCATTTGTGAAAATGCTGCTTCGCATAAATATGTCGAACCAAAAAATGCAAATATCCTCAATGCCACAGATTTTAATAACGGATATTTTTCTTCGGATACTAAATTCCAAAACGAATTTTCATGTGCGCGTCCTTTTAAGACGATATCCGATTTCATTGTTAAAACTTCTGATTCTATGTCTGTTGAATTTAGTTGGAAGTTATCAGCTAAATTTGAAGAAATATCTTCGATGTCATATTCTCCAAACGGAAATGAAATAAATTCAAAAATAACTTGAAAGCGACTGAGATTAGAAAAACGTCTTTCAAATTCTTGATTAATATTTTCTATTTCACAACAAAACTGTCGAATGTTGCATTGACCACTAATTTTAATCTGTGTTTCTAAATGTGGAAAATTCTTTAAATTATTTTTTTTTTAATTGTGAAATGTATAATTTTAATTTTGCTTTAAAAGCATTTATTGAACTCACTAATTGAATATTTTTTCCTTTTCCTTGTAATTCTAAATTTAGTGAATTATAATGACCCATAAAATCAGTTAGAAACGCCAACTTTTGTACCCAAAGTGGATCTTCCAGCTGTCTATGTTTTTCTCCCAACGAATTTAAAAATTCTACTATTTCGGGCAATAGCTCTAAAAATCGTTCCAAAAAACATCCTCGACTAAGCCATCTAACGTTGGAAAAAAGCACTAAATCTTCATATTCCGAATCATTCTCCTCTAACTGATTACAGAACAATCGCCTTCTTAAACTCCGTGCTCTTATAGAATTAGCAATTTTTACTGCAACATCCATAACATCGTTAACACCCAATAATAAATTTAAAAACTTATAGTATTTGAAAAACTTTTGTGATCTCCTGCCGATCTCTTCGCGATCGACTGTTTGCCCACCTCTGGCATAGGCTATCTCCGAAACTAAAAGAGATAGAAAAAAAGTAGCTTACATGTCATGATCTCGTTTTTCGAGAAAATGCTAATGCCCAAAACTCCAAACAGCCATCGCCTTTTGTTTTTGCCCTATCGGCAAAAACAGAAAATTTTGCGAAAACGACATTCGCGAATATCTCACTTATTATCAAAGATGGAGTAATTATAAATAAAACATTATATGGGCAACTTTTTACGAAGAATTCAGTAGGTAGAATCTTTTTCCCATCTTTTATTTTCGAGATTTTAGACGTAACTTTATTTTTTTAAATGGAAACCACAGTTGGCTATGACCTAAAATAAGTTGTTATTTTCTTCTGATAACAAATATATATAGTTTGTGGGGTATATTTCTTATAGTTATTGAATAATTAACAAAAAATCATTCTATTCTATCTAAAACTAATGTATGTATTTAAAAGTTAATGTTGCTATGGTGATAACCACACATACTATGATGACACATAATGTATCAAATAATTGCTTAAGTTTGTATTTAAAAATTCGATAACAACTCTGGCATTATGTGCTGTACGAAGCACCAGCATGTTAAGTATCAAAGTATAACAAAACTGAATAAAAGTTTACAATGAATTTCGAAAATTATGAAAAATGTGATATAATGGAATGCTATATGTTATCAGATAAGAATGCGACGTTAGCCGCGGAATTATACAGGGTTATTATAAATGATGGACCCATTTTTAAAGATGAATATTTATTAAAGTACATATCCAAAATGAACAATCTTTATACCAATGGAAAGAGGAAATTTCAAAGTTTTTTTGCAATACGTTATAAATGTTCAATGAGCCACCGTCTGATATCATCCGTCCGTTTCCTCTCTGTGAAAAATACTAAGTAGAAAAGAAGGCGATTGCGGTATGTCGCACCATAGCGACAAATAAAATAAAAATGAATAAATGGTTGCAACCATAATGACAAAGAGAAGCGTTTCGAATTTTGTAGTTATGTGCTAGGAATGATGGAGGATGACGCGTTTCTGCAGCGTATCATTTTTAGTGATGAACCGACTTTCCCCCTTAGTGGAAAAGTCAACAGACATAATGTTCGCATATGGGGTTTGCAAAATCCACATTTAACATTGCAACACGAAAGAGTCTCACCGAAAGTAAACGTGTTCTGTGCCGTATCTCGTACAAAGGTTTAGCATTGTATTACGTTATCTTTCTTTGCGGAAAGATCTGTAACTGGAACAACGTACCTGCACATGTTGGAATAATGGCTGTTTCCTCAAGTTATGGAAGATTCACAGGACTTCATTTTCCAACAGGACGGAGCTCCGCCCCATTGGCACCTTCATGTACGAGGCTTTTTGAATGCAGCTCTTCCTCAACGCTGGATAGGTCGCAGGGGAAATGAAGACCTGGCTCTCCACTTTTGGCCACCGAGATCTCCTGATCTCATTCCATGTAACTACTTCTTATGGGGTTATGTTGAGGAAGCTGTTTACGTCCCACCTCTACCAACAACTCTGGACGATCTGCGGAACCGTATCACAGCTGCTGTGCACTTAGTAACAGTAGATACATTTGTTCGTATGTGGGACGAGTTCGGCTACCGCATAGATGTTTGTCGTGCAGCGGACGGTGGACACATTGAACATTTATAGTGTATTGCAAAAAAAACTTTGAAACTTCCTCTTTCCATTGGTATAAAGATTGTTCATTTTGGATCTGTACTTTAATAAATATTTATCTTTTAAAAAGGGTCCATCATTTATAATAACCCTGTATTTCACAAGGCATCCGGAAAGAAGACAACCCTACGTAAGAACTTTCAGCCGGTTAGCAGAAAATTTAATAGATTTTTGGTCCTTCCCCAAACCACGTGCAAAAACATACCAAAATCACCTGCAAGAGGATCAAGTCAATGTGTTGGCTTCACTTGCGATAAATCCATCAATATCTTGCAGAGAAATTGTACAAGACGTCTGACCCAAAAGCCGCTGCTCCCGAATATGAAAGAAAAATAAGTATAAACCATACAAAGTGGGGCTAACTCATTATTTACGTGCTGTCAATCTAAGATTAGAATTTTGTAGTGATATTTAGAAAAATTAAATAATCTGCTGTTTGTTTAAAATGTCATATGGACCGATGAAGTCTCTGAGTGTTCAAAGAAGATTGGGGTTCAATGTATGGTGCCCTTTAGATAATAGAATTTTGGCATATAGTATCTACCATAAAAACTTAAACCTCAATACCTCAACAATTTGCCATTAAATATGTCTTAAATGATATATTTTCAATATGACGGAGCACCAGCACATAATGCCAGAGTTGTTAGTGAATTTTTAAATACTATTACAAACTTTGGCAATAATTGGAAACAATGTTTTCCATCATGGTATGGTTATCACAAAAAAAATTGATACATTTAGTTCCATCATAGTATGTATGTATGGTTATCACCATAGCAACATTAACTGTTAAATACATACATTAGTTTTAGATAGAACAAAAAAAATTGTTGTTAATTATTTAATAACTATAAGAAATATACCCAACAAACTATATATATTTGTTATCAGAAGAAAATAATAAATTATTTTAGGTCACAGCCAACTATCCTTTCCATTTAAAAAAATAAAGTTATGTCTAAAATCTCGAAAATAAAAGATGGGAAAAAAATTCTACCTACGCCACTGAATTCTTCGTAAAAAGTTGCCGATATAATGTTTTATATATAATATTCCATCTTTGATAATAAGTGAGATATTCGCGATAGTCGTTTTCGCAAAATTTTCAGTTTTTGCCGATGGGGCAAAAACAAAAGGCAATAGCTGTTCGGAGCTTTCGGCATTAGCATTTTCTCGAAAAACGAGATCATGATATGTAAGCTACTTTTTTTCTATCTCTTTTAGTTTCGGAGATAGCCTATGCAGACATCGAAATTGGGACTCAATACAGGTGTCCCATTAAGGGTACGGAGCGGCTGTATCTGGACAACGGTAAAGTCTAGAGGTTTGGGAAAAAAATCCTTATAGGCAAAGTGGCCAAGAGAAATAGCTGGAAATTATTTTGAATTAATTAATTAGCCATAGAGAAACATAAAATTCCCGCTATCTCAGAAACTTAGACGATGAGCTATAATTTTGACAACATCATTTGATAGCTTTGATAATACCGCATCGTTTTTGTTTTGCGATATTTCTCATATCAGTCATAATAAGGGAGGAGGAGGCCAATGCGTTTTTATATGTTTACATTTTAATATCTCTTGGACCATTCAACCGATTTGGATATTTTCGGTGTTGTTTGAAAGAGCATTTTATGCTCGTTATAAAGATATTTTCAGTAAGACTGTTTGTTTTAAAACAAATAAGGTAGAGGGTGTTATCTGCAGCGATTACATATTTTTGTGATTTTTGAAGAAAAGTTAAATGGAACTATTTACTTCACAGACCCTTAGTCACCAAAATTTGCTAAATTTTAGTGAAAACCGCATCTCGATAAAAACTCAAGTGCCATCAAACGGATCCAGTTACCTTATCAAGAAAAACAAATCACATAACCATGGTATCTGTAAACATGTCATTTACTAACGCAGAAGCGTATGATAAAGCGTATGATGATTTATTTCAATGTTTCGAATACTATGCAACTGCATGGCAAAAATGTGCAATGCAGTTACGACAAAGAAAGACATTTTTCTCTAGAAGTGTTTTTAAGATTGACTTAGCGATTATGGAAAACTAGCAACGTGTAGCGCATTCAGACATCTCTATGAATTCGTAAATCACATTGGTGTGCAATGCGATCCCACATAATCTGGGAACTCCGAAAACAATTGTCCATAATTAACAGATACCGATTATAACAGACTGACCTATTATCATTGACTTTTAAATATGATTTGGGCAAATTCAAACCTTTTATCACAAATGCTATGGATGCATGAAGCATCTCCCCACAAGCTGGTGTAAACTTGCATAATATGCATTCTTGGTTCGAGCAAAACCCATATTGCTTTCACCCCTTTATCTAAATTATTTTATTATTGGGTAGACTAAACGACCTGACTTTTCAAGAAAAACCAATAACCAGGGAAAATATGACAGAAGACTAAATGCCAGTAGAAACGTGTCCAGGGCCTTTTTCCTCAGCTTGTCTAAGTGTGAGTTCCAGTTCAGTTTACTGTCTAGTATTACCCCTAGGTATTTAACTTCTGTTTTGAGGTTAATAATTCTGCTTTCAATGGAGGGTGTTTTTAATTGTACCTTCCTTCTCCGAGTGGAAGGGACTATTTCGATTTTATTTGGATTGATGCTGAGCCCATTGCTTCTACACCAAGTGCTGGTGAGTAGTAAGGCTTTCTGCATCAGTAGTTGAGTTATCATTGTATGATATTTACCTCGGATTGTGATTACCAGGTCATCAGTGTACCTCTGAATCTTGAATGCATTTTTTGTTAGGGTGTTCATCAAGTTGTCAACTACCAGGCACCATAGCAGAGGTGATAGCACTCCCCCATGAGGACATCCTCTTAACGCCTTAATAGTCAACGACTCGCCTCTCAGACTAGCTGTGATCTGCCGACTTTTCAACATGGCTATACACCATTTGATTGTCGACGGATGTATTTTTAATCAAAATTATAAAATAATGTTAACATTTGTAATGCTTATCTTTCAGCTTATTCTTAGCAAACTTCACAAGCATATTACAATAATCGAATGAAAACCATGCACTCGTTGTAATCAGACGATCACTGTGTCACTGGCGCTGTACTTAATGGCACGATAGTCTGTATTTACGTCGCTAGAGAACTATGCTACATAGACAAACATGGTTCGATCTTTTGCCGCCTGTGCCTCTTGTTAATTTATTTTCATAGTATTTATAAAACCATTTCATTTGATAACTGTGTCATGAAAATCGGAATGTAAATAACAGGGTTACAGGTTGGAGCGTTTTTTGTGTGACACCCTGTATATTCCACAACATTTTTCGCAGATTTTTTGGTTCGTCTTTACAATTTTCTGCAAAGGGAACCGCTTGAAGCAAGTCGGTATTTATCATTTGAAGTAATTTTCACAACAAGAATTTTAAGAATAAAGAATTTTTGAAGATGTCTTCTGAGCAGAAACTACGGGCTCTAACAATTCTTTCATTACAACAATGGAATTTTGCCGTTGAATCCATCGTGTGGGACACAGTTGTTTCAATATATCTCGTGTTGATGTGGAATTTAATTCATTGATTTTTTCGGTTAAGACAGTTTGGCGCTTTGGTGTATTAAAAAAATTGTATGCATTTTCTATTAGGTATACCTATACAGCTTCTAATAGGTTGTACAGTACTGGCATCTGAAATAGCCAAATTCAAAGAATGGGAAACGCAGTGAACATACAAGGCTGTCGGATATAGTTGTTTTAATATAGCTTGTACTCCATTAAACTTTCCGCTGTTTGATGCAGCTCCATCATACCCCTGTCTACGAAGATTATTTAAATCAAGTCCATACTTTTTAAATTCTTGAATTATTACAATGGCTAATGATTCACCTGTGTCTTAATTTTGAAAATTGTTTTATGTTTATTACTTCATTTTGTGTTATGGCACTTATGTAACTTACATTCTTTGGACAAGTCATTAGATGATTTCTTAATATATCATCACTCGAGTAAAGCCAGAGTTTAGAAAAACTCGAAACTTTCCTTCTCCTGGGATTACTTCAGATAAATTCTCTATCCTTAAAGGTCCAGAATCCCGATGACCTCTTAACGATATACCGTATCTTCCACAAAAAAATATTGTATTAATAATGGGCGTTAATCTTTGTTCATTTTTTTGTGCCTGCATTTCACGACTGCTGTAAACAAGCTGTGTTATATTTTTTTTTTGTTTTTTTTCGATAATGTTTTGTAAATTTAGGAAATCCAAAAACACATTTGTTGTGATATTCTGTTTTCTCATGCAATCGAAACTTTTCGATTACCTTTTCCCACAATCGATATGGCTCGGTACAAAATGCGCCCACATGTTGACTGCTTGTATGACCTACATCATTTAAAAAAAAAATGCACAATATTTACAGTAGACTCCATCTTGTTTACCGGAATATAATAGCCAATTATAATTTTCTAAGTAGTCCTTTTTAAATTTTCTGAGATATTTGCCTTCTTGTTTAGAAGGAAATTTATAATTTCCAGATTATTAACAACGGTAGGTGCTCTTGAAATTTTCGTTTCTGAACAAACTTCTTTTGATATTGATGGTACATTATCTAATTGCGAGATATTCGATGTTAAACTGGGCTCTTCTGAGCAAGTAAATGTAGAGCAGTCGTTTGAAACAGAACAGACCCGACCATCATCATCATCTTTGGGTTTGTTCTTTTGATAAAATTAAATAGACTACTTTGGTGACCAGTACGCTTAATCTTTTTTATAAGTTTAGTGAATGTAAATGAAAAATATTAATATTGAAAGATCTGCAAAATTAGGGTTATACCATATTTTTCTCTAATGAAATAAGATTACAATAACATTTGCGACAAGAATGGAGAAAAAGGAATT
>NW_019280754.1:0-88204 GCF_000648695.1 Onthophagus taurus | reverse complement strand
GATTCATTATACCCTCTTCATTCATCCCAAATTTATTAAAGCTTTCATCGTGTATGATATATACAATGTAATATAAAGAGTACTCAATTTTTGTGTGTTATATATTGGCGACATCTGTTGAAATGTATTATCACTAAAGAATATTTTAGTTTTTTCAAAGAAAATAATGTTGTTCTGCTATTAAGCTGGGTCCACATCAATAAAAATTTGCGTGTGTGTTAAATTTACTGTGCGGCGAAAATTTTTACCGACGTAAAAGTACCACACACAGCCAATAAATATTTGTGCTGTGTGTGTTGTATGCCCTGCTCCGTCTGTGTGTGCAGTATGATTTTGTTAGGTTATGTTTTAGTAAGTTATTCCAACAAATGGCAAATATAAATTTGTTTATATTTATCGGCGAACCTAGAAGTACCTTGAGTTCAGAAGAAAAGTTGGTAAGTAAACAATTTCAAATCTTTAATTTTTTGTTTAAATTATGTTTATAATAATTGAATTACAAATGAATTAATACTCCAAATATAGAAAATGGAGTTCAGAATACCATAGATAGATATTAATAATCCAGTTGCCATTCAACCACCCCTTCGGTAGTGAAATAAGTACAAAATCCTTCACGGACTTCATTTGCTTGAAATGTTGACCTTCGTGGAATATTTCGTAGATTCCTAAGGTTGTCAATGGTTTCTGAAGATCTCCAAGTTCCTTCAACTAAACGCCCTTCCACTTCTGTATCAAAAGTTCCAGGAGGAGTGTATATCTTCTTTGAACTCTTGCTCCTCATTAAATAATTATGAAGATACACAATGGTCATTACTATTAAATCACATTTTTTGGGTTCTAGCAATTGGCTTTCTCAAAACTCGAAACACAGCTGAAATTATGCCAAATACATTTTCCACAACTCTTAACCTATAATTAAAAATTCGTTCTTTTGATCCTTTTCTATGGTCTCCAGCAAATGGTTTCATTACGTTCTTTGTCAAAGTAAATGCTTCATCACCTACAATAACATAGGGAATATCCTTGTCTCCTCCAGGGAGTGGTTTTGCAGATAGTAACATGACACCCCACATTTACTCAAATGTTTACGAAACAACCTGAAAAAATATGATATTCCGTATAATAATGAGAGTTACTCTTGAGCGCACATCCAAAAATTTCTTGAATTAGATTGTCAGAAAATACCAAGAATGGCGCTAACAAAAAAGTGCATTACTTTGCCGCCATTTAGCCCAATGAGAGTATGTTTAGCGAGTCATGTTTTTAGCCATTCCGTTCATGTTGGGATTCTATGCATTCTATACATACCGCTAATTTTATAAAAAACATCGACACTCTTTTCGATATATTCAACTCTGCAAAATACAAAGACAAACAATATAGGAGACCTACATATATCAGTTAAATCTGATCATCACTTGATTGAACTAGAAGAACTGAAATAATATTTGAAGAGTTTAAAAGTTTTGAATAAAAGGGCTGTTAATCCTCCATGCATTAACGGTTGGGTATCTAACATAAATGCATTAAAAATGTTATTTAAAGATCTAACAGATAATTGCAATTTTCAATATTTATTTACCCGAAGATTAACACAAGATTGTATTGAAAACTTATTTTCCATAATCAAATCTAAAAATGGTAACGATGTCACACCTGATAGTGTGAAATTCCGCTGCAGTTTACGTTCATTATGGCCAATGAATTGCTGCAGCCATCTGCAGATAGCAACAGCGAAATAGAGGCTTCAAAATTTTTTTTACTAAGGCAGGAAATAATGAAAAACGTTAAAATCAAAATACCAGTCCAGTCTTCTACAAATAATCAATTAAGTAATGATAATAATGCTTGCATTTGTGATATGGCTGAAAAAAGCTCTGAAGTTTATGTTTTGGGGTGGGTTTGTAGCACGTTACCACATGAAAGCTGCAGAAATAATTTATGCAATATAGACAATGATTATTCTCTTGAAAATACTCAAATTGAGTTAAAAAAAGTATACAGAATCTTCAAACCTTCTATTCCCTAATGCCTCAGCTAAAATTATTTCAGATATTTTAAATAATTGTTTCAAATATTTTATTGATACGAATCTTGAAAAAAGTGTTAATAATGTTGAATATAGATTAATATTAAGCTGTAAGGATAATATTAAAGAAAAAATAGAAAATGTTTGCGATAGTTGCATTGATTTATTTATGAATAAATATTTTAATGTACTTATCAAAGCCTATGTAAACAAATTTAACGATTATAACGATAAATTACTGCTCAAAAGCTCCCAATTAAAATGGCGTTTTAATTCATATTATTTCAATCTTTGTTTCTCCAAAAATAAGTCGTAGCAGAGTTTACAAGTCGTTTATTACAATTCAAGCCAATCAGTTCTTTTTAGAACTACGCTATGGATATCCCTCCTACTGCATCAACTTCTTCGCAATTACGTAAGTCAATAGTGAATGTAAGGTTAATTCAATTAATAACATTAGGTTTTAGCTTGTAGTGTGGAAAATACCGGAAAATTGAGGAAACTTATCCATTCACAAGCAAGAAATGTGATTAAAAATGTTATTAAGTTCTTTGACACACAGAAGAGCAGTGGATCATGGTCATATCCATTAGATAAAGCTACGGAACTCGCAGCTGCTGCTACTGGAGTATCAATTGGCCTTATAAAAAACATTCGCAGGGAAATGAAAGTTGTGGGCGCTGCACCGTTGGTTAGCCCCAAAAAGAAACATACCACACCTGCCGTCAACAAAATTCACTTGGATGATATGGATAAGGATATTTTACGAAGGACGGTACATAAAAGTTATGTAATTGATCATCAAGTACCAACTGTTAATACATTATTAGTAAAGATGCAAGAGAAAATTAATTATGCAGGACAGCGAGAGACATTGCGGAAACATTTACATGAAATTGGATTTACTTTCAAAACATGTTCCGATAAAAGAAAACTTTTAATGGAGCGAAGTGGTACAGTAACATGGAGATCCCAATATCTTCGAATTATGAGGGATAATGATAGGTAAATGATGGCTTTTTTAAACTGCTTTGTAAATTTGGTTCGTTTTTCTCTTAACGTTTTTAATACCTTTTTCGATTTTCAGAGCCATAAATCCAAAAACGGTCACGTACATAGATGAAACGTACATTCATCCGTCATATGGGGTTTCAAAATGCTGGCAAAGTGAAACTGAATTAGGCGTTTACAAACAGAACAGAAGTGGACAACGTTACATTATTGTACATGCAGGTGGTGAATATGGCTTCGTTCCAAATGCATTACTCACGTTTAAATCTCAGAGTAAATCAAGTGATTATCATGATGACATGAATCATAAAAACTTTATGCAGTGGTTAGAAACCAAGTTAATCCCCAACTTACCTCCAAATGGATTAATTGTAATGGATAATGCCTCATACCACAGTGCTCAAATAAATAAACCACCTACACAAGCCACTCGTAAGGACTCAATTATTAAATGGCTACAAATGCAACGAATTCCCATAACGTCGGATATGAGGAAAGCGGAGTTGCTTGAATTGGTTAAGGCTAAGCAACATACAAAAACCTATTATGTTGATGAATTGTTGAAAGAGCATGGTCATACTGTTGTGCGATTGCCACCATACCATTGCGAATTAAATCCAATTGAAAATGTGTGGAGTATAATGAAGCATAAAGTGGCGATGAGAAATGTTGAACAAAAAAATGCTAATATCGAAGCCTTTATACAAGAAGCTGTCGCTGAAATTACGCCAAACTACTGGCAGAAGTATTGCGATAATGCACGAAAGATAAGGGAGGAGTTCTGGGAAAAAGCCTCTTGGATGATGTACTTGAGGAAATGACATTCACCGTCAATAGAGATTCTTCTAGAGAAGAATCTATCTATTCATCGTCAACGGATCCTCTAAGTCGAATAATTTTCGTAAGCTCAAGCGTTTGACTAGGCTTCAAATGTGTTTAAATGTGTTTCTCTAACTCGAATTTTCCATAACTCGAAGTTTTCTTCCGCTCCCTTAATGATTCGAGTTAGGGGAATTTCACTGTACTATGAATAACCGCCGTTGAAACAATGATTGGTTGTATCCTTACAAATAAAAGAAATAATCAATAACAGTGCTGGAAAATTTCTCAACAGTTGACTGTTTTTAGTTAATTTTAGGTTGCTGGTTTCAAATATGCCTTCAATTTAGTAGTACACACGCACATAAAAAATTTCAGAAGTTTTTTCCAAATTTTGATTTTTTTTTCTTTTACACCTAATAAAACTCTATCTGTCAGAGAAAAGTTCTGTTTTAAAAGTAAATCGTAAGTGTTTATTATATTTCTTAAAAGTTACGTTTGTTATTTTTTTTATTTGTTATTTGTTTCGAAAACTTGTTAAGTAATTGGTTTTGTTTTACCTTTCCGTCGCCACCCTCATTTCCAATCTTAAAACTTGGAATCGTCTTTTCCAAACCCCTACTGCCGTTCTACGATATTTCGGGTTCTTATTTGAGCTTCATTATAGAGACGCTCTGCCTCTGTCCTTGGTGCGACAAGGGAAGTTAACAAATAATGTCTGAAATGGGACACTTCATTTACTATGTTCGTTATAATTCTCTTACAGTGTGAACTTACGTATTGCGATACCCACTATCCCCAAGCTATATACCGTTTCCAAAGTGGCCCTGTTCAAACCTGTTGTTACGTATGTTGCTATTGTTAAAAATAGTTTAATCGTGCGTGGATCCAGGCCATGGGTGGGCAAAAGTGGCAAGTTGCGCGTGCTCTCATGGAATGATTACATTGCAGCAACGCATGCGTTTGAAGGAAACGACAGTTTCTGACTCCCGTAGGATCAAAACCTGTATGAACATGATTCTAATCATATGAAAATTATTTTATCATAACCACATTTGAAAGAAAACCGCAAAAATATTCTAGTTATACTAGATTATATATAACTATATAATCAACAAGGGCATTGTGGGGCCAGAATTCGTTTAAATTATTTTACCAAAAACTTAATGATGAATATCATTCATATTGCGTTCCATGCAATTTGAAACAACGGGCAATAACATTCATAACATTCTTTCAAATATTTAATATTATATGTATTATTATACGGGAATTTTTATTAATTATAAAATTAATACTATTATTATGGTTGGCTATGGTTATAAATTAATAATCTTCGTTATTATTGATGTGTTTATTGTCAATAACAATTTCTGTAAAACAACTTGACGATTTAAAATAGGCTATCAGTGGGGCAGACGCTGTTTATAACATGAACTGGTATGAACCGGATGTGTCAACACATAGCGCTGATCTGATCTTATATATAGGAATTATTATTGTTATGGTTTATGTCTTCTACAATTGGATATTAACAGTTACCAAGAAAATATGCTAGCAATTTATTTACAAGTAAATTGTTAATTATTTCCGTTTTATTAATTATATTATTATATTTTAACAGAGTAACTTCTGATTACAACTGGAAAGCACCCAAACTAGCAAAAGTGGGAAAATCTTTAAAGAAACATACCATTCAAGAAATGTTTACTAAACCAATTCCCAAATTAAGAAAAAATGAAGGGCGCTTCCTGGAAGCTGTAGTTGAAAAGGGAAAAGAAACTGGTAGCAGTTCTATATTATTAAATTATTTTAATGAAGAATCTCTTATTATAAAAATGTCGATACATAACCTTACTTTAAAATATAAAGCAGAGAATGCAGTGTATAGTGCTGATGGGTTTATCAATTATTGTAAAAATATCATACAGGAAGTGGATTGCGTTCCAGTGGAAGCATTAACCAAACAGCAATCAAAATCAACTAAGTGGTATGAAACCCGATATGGTTGAATAACAGCTTCAAAAGTGTATGAAGCATGTAGATGCAAAAGAGAATGTAGACATCCATTCTCAGTTTTGCATCTACATGTTGACACCATTCTTGGTACAGGAAAACTTGCTCAGACAGCTGCAATGTCAAGAAGACAAGAAGTTAGGTAATATGTTGTTCTTGTCAGTTTTTTATAGCAATTAATTTGAGACATTTTTTTTAGAGGAAGAGGTGCTAGACATGGTTCGAAAATTTTTACAAAATTAATATAAGGAAATGCGGAATTTTTACATTAAAAGATTACCCAATATTTGGCGCATCGCCTGATGGAATATTCGAAAAATATTGCATCGAGATAAAATGTCCCCAAGCACAAAATTTTATTAAATATATTGATAATAAGGGTAAAATATCTAAAAAAAAAAGGTTATGCCCAGCTCCAGCTACAGATGTTTTTCTGTCAAAGAAAACATGGACTGTTCTGCGTGGCATCTCCATCATTTGAAGAAACCAAAGCGGTAACTATTGTAGAAACCCCATTTGACGAAGAATATTCCAACGATTTGATGTAAATTGCTGAAGAATTTTGGTAAACTGCTATTTATTCCAAAATAATAAAAATATTTTTTTTATATTAGTTAAGTCACACACAGCGTTACCCACAGCCACTCGGCTCTGTGGCCAACTCGACACGTCGTTGACTCCTTCCACAGCGGCTGCTTCCCGAACAGAAGGCGGCTTGTTGTTCCACGTGTTTATATCTAACCGGTCACACAGAGCTGTTTTTCGTTCGTTGAATGACATTGATCTTAAGTATGATGGAAGGAGGTTTATTAACTGGAGCAGTTCATGTTATTTTGAGAAGAGGAGGCACTCGATGGATCCTCCTCCTCCTCCTCCCCCCAATAAGTTTCAGGAGGGGTGAGGGTTTATAAACGCCGGCGAAATGTGGTATTGACGTAGTTCTTTCATAACAAATAGAAGTGTACAACTTTAAATTGTAAAATGTTAGTTTATGAAGATTGTGGAAATTTTACTTGACCTGATAATTTAAAAAGACATCAACGATTATCTTACATTGGCAAGCGAATCAAGCTTGACGTACCGCAAATATCAAAAGCAGTTAAATATGACATAATTAACCTCTATACCTAAGTGTTTAACCCGTTGTTGTAACCAGTCTCATTGGGTCCGTTTTTTTGTAGCGTGCCCTGAAGAAGATTTAGAAATTAAATCGAAAGCTTGGCTCAGAAAAAGGAGGTCTTTTAATTGTACCCCCCTGTTGGTTGTAAACCCAACAATTCCTTACTCTTAACAAGTGCAACCAGTACTTCCTCGCAAATTAAATATGACGTTTGTGATGAGCACATAAACAAGCAATGTTACTCCGCACATTTACGAAGCAACGCACATAAGAGTAACGCCTTTATTATAATCGACGACGGAGTGAAGAGAATAGCTAGAGCATTTGGCGATAAAATCGATAGTTATCGAGTAACTTGTTGGCGAACGACAATAGATGGCGTGCGGAAAGGGGATTTAAGAATAGGAGAAAGTCGGTGTGCGTCATCGGAAGATGAAGGGCGTGTGGGATATGTCGGGTAGACTAAAGAATAGAGATCGTTTTGTTTAATCACTTATATCCTTTTCTTTGTGTTCTAAAACCAATATATATTTCCTGAGACTAAAGCTGACTTTAATTTAGTGAATAACAAACTGAAGCTTTTTTGTCGATTTGAATGAATTTTCGCATAGGATTCGAGAAAAAATACTAAAGCAATCGATATTTACAGAAGTGTAAAATTAAATATGGAATGTTTTGGTTTGTATTTTTTGCAATCAAAGGAAGACTATGAAATAAAATCATTCAATACGAAAAATAAAGTAGTATCATAAGCGTCGGATCTGTATATTGTACAAGGAATTTATTGATGAAATTTCATCAAAAATGTCAGAATTCCAGGAACGAGATTCAGATAAGCATAATGAGACATAATATATGCATTAACATGTTCGTTACCAAGCGTCACACATATGTGACGCATGAATTTCCTTACAGGACCGGCGTCACATATATGTGACACCGAGATCACAATGTTTCAAACGCGTTTTCTTATAAACCGGTCTATATATACGTATATTGCTGTTTCCACGATCTCGATATTTGTTTGATACAAACACGTGCCACATGGTCTGCGGTTTTGTGTTTTAGTTGATTCAAAAAAAATTTTTTTTAAATTTTGATGTTATAGTCATATTCTGTTTCTATGTGCGGCTGGAAATTAATAAAATAATAATTTTATTATTAATTTTATTGTGTTTAGCAGGAAAAGGTAAATATGATTATTTTTCAATGTAAATTTTCGTGAAGTTCTTGATATATTAGTGGTCTAGTCAACCTTGGATGGTCAGGGGTTGACGATGGTGTTTTGTTATTATCAATACATTTATTATAGGTTTACTATGGCTAGCACCAGTCGTAAGAGAACTGCTATCCAGGAGGAATTAGAGAATGATACAAAAAAAATTATGGTTGTCGACGAAAATGATAGTTTTGAAGAACCGTTTTCTGAGTCTGAGAGCAGATTTGCACTATCAGATTCTGACGATACCTCACAAGACTGTAACTCCTTAAGTAGCTCTAGCTTATGCTCATGCCCTTCAGTAAGCACACAGCAGTGAACATGGAGAAGAAAATTGGACTGATACTGACGAAAGCCCACAATTACATCCATTTAGTAGGATTATGCATCGTAATGGGTAATATAAAAATGCCATCATTAAAAAGTTATTGGTGTAAAAATAGTATCTACTATCACCCATTGTTTGGAAATAATATGCCAAGAAACCGTTTTGAAAACATACTAAGATGTTTATGTTTTTATAAAGAAACAGATGATAAATCCTATAAAATGCATAAAATTGATCAAGTTTTGAATCATATTTTACATAATATACAAAGTTTATATTATCCTGGTGAACATCTTTCATTAGACGAAGCACTAGTTTTGTGGCGAGGACGTTTGAGCTTTAGACAGTACATACCGAACAAAAAGGCAAAATATGGAATAAAATTGTATGAATTACGTACACCTGATGAATTTTTGCTGAATATTTTAGTTTATTGTGGAAAAGGAACTGTCAATAATGAAAATGGACATGCTGCTTCTGTAGTTTATGAACTCGTTAAAAATTATTTAGGTAAAGGTCATACACTTTACATGGATAATTATTATAACAGTGTAAAGCTAGCAGAATGCCTTTACAAGCACAAAACACATGTAGCCGGTACGCTTCGAAAAAATAGAAAAGGCAATCCTGTGAAAGTTGTGTCTACGAAGCTGAAGAAAGGTGACTCTATTTTCCAAAGAAAAAATTGTGTCCTTGTTCAAAAATGGAAAGATAAACGAGAGGTTTTATCAATCTCTACAAAACATTCAGCTGAATTCCAAGAAGTGGCTAACAAAAAGGGAAATTATAAATTCAAACCAATCACTATCGTTGATTATAATAATTATATGTCAGGCATTGACCGAACTGACCAAATGGTGTCCTACTACTCCACACCACGCAAATATGTGCGTTGGTATTTGAAGATGTTCTTTCATCTTCTAGATGTGTGTATTTGGAATTCATGTTATATTTACAATAAAGTGGTACGTAAGAAGATGACCTACTTACAATATCGAGATGCAATAGCAAATAAATTATTGCAACATAATATTATTGTAAATCAAGAACAGAGGACAACAGAAGATCAACATTTTCCCAAAAAAGTAGCTAAAAGAGTGAGATGTCGCATGTGTTCCAAACAAAAGAAAAGATCTGCTACCTTTTATGTTTGCGACACTTGTAAAATTGATGACCAACCGGTTGGTTTATGTACCGATAACTGTTTTAAAGAATACCATACGAAATAAATCTTGATGAATCTTGAATTTTACAATTCAAATAAAATTAATTGATAGTTTTCAATCATAAAAGTTCTGTTTTCTTGTTTTACACATTTTGTATCTAAAAAATATTTTAAGGATATTTTATTCTAAGGATATTTTTGTTATGTTGTAATATTAGAAATAAATTTAAATTGTTTAAAAATGTATACAGTTTTAATTTTATAATGTCACATATATGTGTCAAGTGGTCAATAGGTTAAAAAGTTGTACATATAGACCTCCGTCACACTGGTGTGACGTGTTCAAGAAAACAAGTTCTCATAATTTTCTTACTATATATTATATTCCTGGTACAAAAACAGAAAATTTTCGAAGAAAATAAGAATAAATTGTTTTCAGTCTACCATGAGCATCTTTCGTATACCTTGTGGTAGCGAACGTGTTAAAAAAATAAATGTATAAATATTTTATTTAAGGTGGACTTTAATGCAATCCCTCTATATGCAGTTAAATTTAAACAAATATAATCCTATAAGAGCATCTAATTACATCGATCTACCGCCGCAAATAAAAGCAAAACGTGCTGTGATAAATATACAAAACGCCGATGTATCTTCGTATCCGAATTACCTGAACTGTGGCTTAGACTATTCAAATATGGTTTTTCCAGTTAAATTACGAGACATACCTGTATTTGAAAAGCAGAACAAACTATCTATTAATATGGAATAAATGAGTATTTTAAAGAGTGAGTTATGAATTGTAGCATAATTATAATGTATATATGTCGACAAAAAGAAGAGAGACATGTAAATTTATTATTAATTATAAATGATTTCTAGATTAGTCACTATTGTTGGATAAAAAATCTGTCTCGATTACTATCATCACAAGCATCGCAGAATAGTAATGAAAAGTATATTTGCGATAGATGTTTGGTATTCTTTTCGTTGGTAAGGGCAATTTTACCAACAAAAAATTTGAAAATAAATAAATATGAAAATGAAGAAAAGCTATGAAAAACTATATTACAGTTTGAAAATTTTGAAAGACAATTAAAAATACCGATTAATGTGTTGCAGATTTTGAAGCATTGCAGAAACCGATCGCCGATGCGGAAGCAACATATGCGTTTGCATATTACATAAAATGTTCTTATGATGAATCATTGTCGAAATTTGAAGTATATCGCGGACGTAATGCTGCTCAAATTTTCATAAGCAAGTTGGAACATGACGTTCTGAATATATAGAAAAATTATTTAAACCAAC
This sequence comes from Onthophagus taurus, assembly GCF_000648695.1. Classification (NCBI taxonomy): domain Eukaryota; kingdom Metazoa; phylum Arthropoda; class Insecta; order Coleoptera; family Scarabaeidae; genus Onthophagus; species Onthophagus taurus. Next base: position 77,183 of record NW_019280754.1, on the reverse strand, counting down.
CAAAAGAAATGATACCACGACCACCTATAGATACATTATTACATGAGATGCAGGATATCTGTCACATTTGTTCGAAAGAAATAAAAAAAGGTAACAAAGTACGCGACCATGATCACCTAATTGTATAGGGGGGCCCTCTGGGGGTCGCACATGCTGTATATAACATCAATTATCAATTACCAAAGTTCATATGGCATTAAAAGAAGAAGATGTGGACGTTACAGCTCAGAATAAAGAAAAGTACATATCATTTTCGAAAAAAAACGTAGGAGATAACATTGACGGCAAGGGAAAGCTAAAACGGGTGCAGATGAAGTTAAAATTTGAGGATTCATTTAGGTTTCTGGCTTTATCAATGCGGTTAAACTCGAGCTCTCGTAGCGAGCGGACGCTTTTTTACCTCCCTCCCTAGTGCTCCAGAGTTTTTGAAAAGTGACTACGTGACCTTACGCTCATTTCCGTCGAAACAAAGAAAAATTCTTCTTAGAACTGACCTGAACCGCGCGAACAAAGAAACCCAGCTCAAGGGTCTGGCCCATCCGGGACGCATGTACCCGAGTGCGACTAAAAACGGTCGAATCGTGTTTAATAATTTTAAAAACTTTGGAGAAATTAAATAAAACAGTTCAAAGTGAAGCAAACGCGGCCCATTATGGGCAAACACAAAATGGATAAAAACCAAAAAAAGCAACGAAGAAACATCACACTCTACAATCGTATCAAAAAACTTCGAAAACGTAGAAGAAATGGAGGAAGATTCCAGCGACGAATCACAAACGCCGAAAAAGCAGAAAATCATCCCAAAACAGTAACTAAAAACACTTACACAAAAAATCTCTCTACCATCCACCTCCTAACACTACCTCCAAAACAATAACTCAAACAAATACCGTAGCAACAATTCCTACATCAAACAAATACTCTCTTCTACGTGAAGTTACTGACACACCAACCAACAGCATCAATTATCCCATTCAAAAACCCGCCCCTCCCAAAAAACCCACGTACCCGCCGATCGCATTGCTCATCCAAGGCCCGTCAAACCATAAAAAAATCACAGACGACCTTAACACATGGATCGGCAAAGATCATTACACGCTGCGGTATACGCAAACCGAATGTTAATTGTTAATAATGATAACCGTTTGTTATCGACGGCCTGCCTCAACAAATAGATCCTGAAGAAATCCGTGAAGACCTTAAAAATGAATATGACATATTTGCTACCAAATGCTTTCGCAAGAGGAGCACCAATTTCCCATAATTCCAAGTAATACTATAGTCTGTTTTTAAACTAGGAGGAGCCAAATAATGTTTTATTTGTTAGGGTAGCAAAATCAACAGTATACCGTGTGGTGAAGGAATATAAAGATACCGGAAAGGTTACGAGTCCCAAACAGCTAGGTGGGAGACCTGGAATTATTACGGAGGTTGATGATTTTACTAAGGTTTCCATACGCCAAATTGATCACAGTTTCTTTTATAAAAACGAAACTCCAACTATGAATAAAATTCTAAAGGAATTACACAGTCATCCAGAATAACCAAAGCTATCTCGATCGTCACTATATAAAGTGATGAAAAATATTAATTTCAGGTAAACCACTACCTTCAAACATCTCATTTTGATAATTTATTACGAGTTTAATACGAGTTATATTATAATGTTTTTTTTTATAGATCCATGAAGAGAAATCGCAGGAGTATTCTAACCGAACGTGACGATATTATTGTTTGGCGACGGCAGTATTTAAAAAGTATTAAAAACTATCGCTGTGAAGGACGACCAATTTAGTATCTAGATGAGACATGGATTAATGAAGGTCATACAAAAGAGAAAGTGTGGGTAGATGAATCAATTCAGAGCAAGAGGCAAGCATTTATCGAAAGGTTAACTACGGGGCTTAAAAATCCATCAGGAAAAGGAAGACGATTAATCATACCACATGTTGGTTCTGAATTAGGTTTTGTTAACGGAGGTCTGTTAGTGTTCGAAGGTAAAAAAACTACAGATTACCATGAAGAAATGAATACAAAAGTATTTGAAGAATGATTTCAAAATCTATTAGAAAAATTACCTGAGAATGCAGTTATTGTAATGGACAACGCTTCATACCATAGTCGTAAGGTCGAGAAAATATCAACTACATCCACAACTAAAAAACAAATGCAAAGTTGGCTGGCTTTAAAAATATTATAGAGTTAAATCCCAAAATGTCACATAATCAACAAAGAGGCGAAAATGAACGGAATTATAGACAAAGTTGTGGAACCGTTATTAATATGTGTAAATGCCGATAGCGATACCAATGAGACTTCAGACGAGGATGATATTTAGTCCACTGAATTGGAATACTTGAGCCCTCCGTTTATCAATTTTATATTATATATTTTATTAGTCTTATATAAATTTTATTTTATTTACTTTTGTAAAATTATATTTTAAAACAAATACACTGATAACTTTAATGTTAATTTGTATGCTTAGTGTTGACGAGAACAAACGAAAATAAATACAATAATAAGTAATAAAATAAATAATAGTAATTGTTAATTTAAATTTACCGCTAAAAATATTTCGTGATATTTTCTGGTAATATTTCCTATATGGTATGTATATGGCAGGTTTCAGCTAGTACTGATCCTGCCAAGGTATCTTTCCGCTGCTTGTGAAATATTCAGCAAATGCATTTCTAATGGCTTTTACATCCATGCTGGGAGACTGCGAAGTGGTAATAGAGATGTCATACTATCGTTATCCGCTTTACGCTATACTCCCTCTACCAAGATTCCATTATCTTCCTAGTCAAAACTACCATTTGGGCTATAGATTGATAGGGATGTCTTATTTCTTCTAAAAAAATTATGCAAAACAACACATGCCATAACAACTAAAGCTGCGTTATCGGGTTGAAGTAATATTGGCTTCCGAAGTACTCTAAACACATTGGCCAATATACCGAATGTATTTTCTACCATTGTACGCGCTCGTGATAGGCGATAATTAAAAATTCTCGTCTCTTCTCCATGATGATAATTTCTGTGAGATAGTATCTACAGTCGACACGGAATCGATAATAGATGAACCACTCCAGTCGTTGGAAGTCGTTGTACTATTCCAGCTTAAAAGGAAAACAAAGACAACTCCTCAACAACAGCAAGAGGAACAACTAAGAAATACCGCAAACGATGTTTTTGTGGAATGGGTGGCAATGAAAAAACAGACTACCAAGAAAACGGAGATAATTATGAATAATGTAACGCTTTCGTTAAATTTTCGTGTAAAAACGTGCGCTAATGCATAGATGTTAATTTAATATCGATTTTTACCTTATAAAATCGGGAGGTACATCGGGTTGTTGCCGAATAATAAATTTGTTTTATTTATAAATCTAATAATCACACTCAGCTGCAAAATTTCACTTTCTTTTCTCCTCAACATTTAAGCAGTTGAGTGTTTTTAGATAATTTTGGGTTCCTTCTTGATTTCAAATCTGCCTTAGATTTTATTGTAACACGTCACGTTTTTTTCTACTTTTTTCTAAATTTTGGAATTTTTTATTCTTTTACAATTAAAAAAAAATAGTGTAAAAACCGTTAACTTATTTTGGAAAACAAAGTTTTCTGAACAAATAACATCAAAAAAACGAATTAAAAGTAGTACCTAAAAGAGAAAAATTTCAAAATTAAAAAAAAGAAATAGAAGAAAATGTGACCAGCAACCCAAAACAAATTAAAAACACTCAACGCCCAACTGTTGAGAAATATTACGTCACAGTGTAATTAAAACAATAACAATAATACCTTATACATTTTCTTTCAAAAAAAGGCGAAAAGCAAGTCAATTTTACATATCTGTCTGCAATAGCCAAAAAAACTTTTCTACAACGCATGTTATAGAAAAGTCGTGGTGCGTACCAACGATACACACATAAAGGGTTAAATAATACTTTTAACAATTTTTTTGCTCAACTCTGAATATAACTTCGTGCAGGGTTAGTGCAAAATGCTGAAACAGTTAAAGAAAAAAGTTTCCTACCCTTATTTTAATAGAACAGCATATTTTTCCATTTTCGGATTTAGAACCTAAATCTCATCAAAATTTAAAAAATATGTTCCCAAATAGCAAAGTTTTTGACCGTCCCGGGATTTTGTACTAACCTGGTGTAATTGGAAATATCGTATTCTTGTTTCGGACCTAATAATGTAAATACACTTAATACCATTTTGTTTAGGGTTATACGACGCCCTTGGCAACTACAATAACATGTAGTACTAGCTCTAATGTTAGTAGCTGGTTGGATAACAATTTACTTTCTCCCAAATCTACTTCCTCATCTATAACATCAGATATCGTTCAAAAAGAAGGGTTAGAAAAGACATTAAAAAATTCTGTTAAAGGGCTGATAATATTAGAATATTATAAAAAAAAATAAAACGACTTGACAAAAAAAGGCAAACAGATTTGGTGCACATCGTAACAGACTGTATGTTCCTGGCGCACAAAAAAATTTCTAGCGAGATATTTGAAATATATGCCAAACTAATTACAGATTTATTTCCTTCGGAAATTCAGGTATTAATATAAATTATTAATAACACATTAAGCGAAGTATTTTCATTATAGACAACATACTATACTCCACGGAGAAATAAAAAAAATCCAAGCGGCAAACTGTATGACCGGTATAATAACATAAAACATATAACGAAAAGGTTAAAACCAACTCAAGACAATGAGGATGTTGATAATGGTACCACTAATGTTTATAATGTAGAAGGTAATCTTAATTGTGTTTTATTTAAGTTATTGCAAATTGTATACCTATATTTACAGACGAGATAGAATATTACACGGCGTTTCTTTTAAGTAATTCTGATCCTGATTTATGGGATAAAGTGAAGGATTATTGGCAACGCACTGCCAACTATAGATTAAAATTACTGAGATCGCCCGTAAATTCCCTTAATACAATTTTAAAAGAGTGGCCAAAATACAATGACTCGAAAGGATATGAATTGGTAATTGCATAGTTAGTTTTTAATATTTTTGACAGTTTGGTTTATCTTTGTTTAACAGATTAACATTGATTTCGACAACATTTACAAAGGGAAAGGATCACTTCTTTTAGATAATTTCAATAATTTTGTGAAATTGATATTACCTATATATTCCAGAGACATCCGAGACAAATTAAATAAGGAACACTTGGAGCAACTGCAAAAAAATACTGAGCTTTCAAAAGGTAAATATTATTGTGTACTTATAATGCCGAAATCTGCACTATTATTTTTCAGATTCAAGAGATTACTTAATAATTTTATTGTTGCATGCAATACTGCAGCCAAGGCGAATAAACAGGACTCACAAACCAACAATTTTGGACTCGCAAGACGATTTTGTGTTGCACGTAAAAACTATAAACGATGTCTTGCCAAAGATAGAAGCGGTAAGAGCTAATTACAGAGATAAGAAAATCAAATTACAACCACGAATAGTTGTTGTAGGCGTCGATAAAAATAAACTTGAAGATTTTTATGTGTATAGCGACTCTATAAGATACAAATTCAATTCATTTATAGAGTGTCTCGACATTACTATAAAATTAATACACGTGTTTAATTTAGAATTTTCACAAAATAGCAGATTAGTTTGGTTGTTTTTATCACGATATTTTTTTGGTATTTCGGATGAAAGTATTACTGTTGTGGATAGTTTAGTTGGTCATCTTAACATTGAAAACTCCAATTAAAAATTTTTTTTTCTTTCATAGCAATGTTCGGTTGTTTTGTGTGCAAACTTAAATTTAATACTAGTTCTGATGTTATAAATCATTTAAAAAATTTTCACCGAGTTCCTTCCATTTTTAAATTCATTTGTACTTATCCCCAATGTACGCAACAATTTCAAAGTATTTACTCGTACAAAACTCATTTGAAAAAACATGAAGCTAAAAATATACCGTTATGTAATACGTTAACAACACAATTTTTGCCAACTGATATGTTTCCAAATAGGGATGATTATAACGCAAGTACAGAAACTGCCGTAACTTCCCAGCAAAAAATAGAACAGATAAATATTTGTCAGGCTAATAATGAAGATATTCGTTTTCGTGCATCATCAAGTAATTCTGTAAATGAAAACCATTTCTATATTGAAAATGATTTAATTGCATTCATTTTATCTTTACATAGCCAATATAATTTTAGTCGAAAAAATTTTGTTAATATTCAAAATTTAACTCAAACATCAATTACAGCCCCTATTTCAAACTTTATAACTAATAGTATTTTACCCTATACAGAAAATTCAGTTATCCACGATAAATTAGAAAGATTGAGTACATTCTTAAAAGACCCTTTTAAAACTATAAAATCGGAATATAAATTTTTTAAGCACATTAGCAGTATTGGCATATATAGTCACCGAAAATGTTTCACAATAAATAACACTTTGACAGAAGTTGTAATTAATAATACGCCTACTATTGACGATACTATTGACGAAAATGTAGTACGTTTTGAATTTAAAAAATATTTTGAATGTGATGGTGTTTTGGAAAAAACTCTTGACAATATAAAACAAATTAAAACATGCCAGAAACTATGCAATTTTATAAATGCTTCGACATGGCGAGATAAATATGCCAATAATCATAACTGTTCTAAGATTCTCTTGCCATATTATCTTTATTTTGATGACTTTGAAATTAACGACCCATTACGCTCCCATGCAGGAGTTCAAAAACTATGTGGGATATATTGCTGCTTTCCTACAATACCACAATATCAATTATCAAAATTAAGTAATATTCTTGTATAATGATAATTCCGTACAAATGAAGGAATAATAGGAAGGGAAAAAAGGATCTCCAGATTCTGTCGCTTAAAAAAATTACAATATAAAAAAAATTTACAAGTAACATAAATACAAAACATTGGAATAAATTAGACTGTAACAACGTTTCCTGACCCACGCTTCCTTCTCCGTTAGTCGTTTAAGTCGTTTTAGTCTCTTCTCTTCTGGTTCCTCCACCGCGTCGCTGCGTGACTTCTAACGTATTTTCTAAATTTTTTAACGTTTTTCGGGTTTTTTCTACGTTGGAAGTCTCGCAGCTTATGCTACGTCGGTTTATCTTCGTATCGTCGTAAGTTTTCTCATATTATATTAAATTTGTTAGTAATTATTTATTTTTAGATTTAACCTCTTATTTAGTTACCGGTCTTCAACCATTTTTATCCCGTTTGACCTTCAAAATTTTATTACGTATAATTTTTTAAAAGAAACTTTTCAACATGTTCATATCTTTAATATTTTTCTATAAAGAATTTTTTCTTCTCGCTTGTGTACATCTCTAAAAATTTTTGACTGTAAGTTCTGTAAGTTAACATTTTTTCGTTTTTCTAATTTTTTAAAAAATTTTTTAAAAATTTGTAGTTTCGACTGAAGATGAGGTAGCACCTCGAAACTAGTATCGAAGTAAAATAACAATAAATTTGCAAGTAAGAGGTTACTTATTTTGTTTTTCATTAAATAGTATCAAGACACACAATTTCAAAATGACTGCTTCGGAAATGAAGTGCTTTGTACATTTTATTTTATTAATGATAGGTGATTTAATACCACTTGAGGACGAGGTGTATGAATTTTTGAATTTATTTGTTCAAATCATTGATATCATTTTACAAATTGATTTTACAGAGGCCGATTTGGCAAAGCTAGACAGTTTAATACAGAAACATCATAGAATGTATGTAACTCTATTTACTGATCATTTAAAACCAAAGCATCATTTTATGGTACACTACACGTACACACGTTATCAGAAAAAGTGGTACACTTCGACACCAATGGTGCTTTCGTTTTGAAACCTTGCATCAAAATCACAAATGTTATTCCAGAAATATCAGTTCAAGATTAAACATTCCATTAACATTAACTATTAAGACGCAATTAGACTTTGCTAATAGGATATTAAATACGAATTTTTTCGCCAGCGAAGTAGCTTATAAAATATCTACGACTGTGGATTTAGGGAACGGCAAATATGATTTATTTAGGGCTCAAATTGATTTATCGTCAAGTGAAGGTTTGAACGAAGTTATGTATAAAGGGAGTAAGTACAAAAAAGGTTATGTGATTTTTGATAGCACTGAAGAACAACCGAATGTTTATGAAATATTTGAAATTATTGTAAATAAGGATGTATGTTATTTTCTTTGTTTCCACTGGGAGGTAGTTGAGTACCTTCCACATTATTTAGCTTATAAGATCGCTACAAATTCTACGTGTGCTGTAATTAAAAGATTGAATGATATTTGTAATGTTCCCACACATTTTTATTTTTTACCTACTGGAGAAAGGATTGTTAGGTTAGCAGGTATCACTTCAAATTAATTTACAACTAATGATAGTAGTTTACATTTTCATTTGTTTTACAACTAATAAGTGATACCTGCTAACTAGGTATAGTTGTACATTTTTTTGCATTGATCGGTAAAATATAACGCCATATTTTAAATTAAAAAAATACTTTTTACCCCTTGATTTGAAAATAAAAAGAACCTTAAATCTTCATTGTAAAAGTTAATATTTATCAATTCCATGAATCAAAATCGATGAACATTTTTCGCAATTTACAATGGACATTTAAAACAATCTTTATTTTTAAACCTTTTGTTACTGACAATATGGTTATATATAGTTAAGTCTCAGAGTGATCTCTGAAAGATAAAATATCTTTAGTTTTAACACTTTTTTATTGTCGTAAAATGGAAAACCTTTAAATCCAACAAATTTTTTCTTTGGGTGCAGATAGATGTTCAGGGCAAAATAAAAATAGCACTATTTTGGCTGCAGTGGTTATCGCAAGCACCACGTAATATTAAAAAAGTGCAACTTGTATTCCCAGTAACAGGACATTCGTTCCTACTAGCTGATCATGTATTCGCTTTAATAGAAAAAGAGGTTCAAAAACTTGACACAATAATACTTCCTGATGAGTATTACGATATTTTCAAAAAAACATGGGACATTAAAAAAGCTGAATTATGATTGGCATATCCAAGATTGGAAAAAAGAAAGTACAGCAGTTATAAAATCAACGGGCTCACTCCATTTTNTTAAACTAAAATACCGTTCTTTTAATAATAAAGTTGAATCAATTTTCTGCTAACATTTATACATTATTACCTCAATAGCACAAAAATCTTACTATAAAAATTAAGTCATTTTAATTTAAAAACCTTACGCATTATGTGAAACATTTAATAATTTTGAATTAAAAACTACATCTTTTTTCGAATAAAGAATTCTTTTTAATATAACTAAGATTTTGATTTTTATAATAACATATTTTAGTAACTTGGGTTAACAATAAAACCTTTTGATTAAAATCTATATACGTTTTTTATTGTCGTAAAATGGAAAACCTTTAAATCCAACAAATTTTTTCTCTGGGTGTAGATAATATAGTTCTAGAAATTCAGAGTATTTTAGAAGATAACATACATAAACTACAAAATAATTAATAGATTCAATTGAATTATATTCTGAATTGTTAAATGCAGATGGTAAAGAACTTTTAATTAATTATGTTTTAAAACCCAGACTATCTGGCAATGCTAAAGTAAGGTTAAATAAAAATTATGATACTGTTGAAACGCTTATAAAAGATATAAGAGAAAATTTTACAACTCGAAAATCTGCCACTACTCTGTCCCATCAACTCCATAATTCTCGGCAACAGAGTAAAACAGTTGATGATTTTGGTAGGGACATTGAACAGTTACTTACTGATTTAACTTTGGCACAAGCGGGTCATGATGAAAATTTACTAAGTTTATTACACATTGTTAATGAAAAACTCGCGATAAATTCATTTTGTAACGGGTTAGAAAATCATGAATTAAGAACAATCCTTAAAGCGCGAAATTTGTAAACCCTAAAAGATGCAATTAACCTTGCTTTAGATGAGGAGATAAATGGACCCTCTTCATCCACTGTTTTTCAAATGAATGGTAGAGGTAATCAAATCAGACGAACAAATTTTCGGAATTGTAGACTATTTAATGGGTATAACCGAAACAATCGAGGAAATAATAATTTTGTTCCTCATAACAACAATCGCGGATATAATAATTTCAATAGCCACTGTAGCAATCCGCAGATCTGTTCAGATTTTGTTAATTAATTATTGATATTTTTTTTCATTCTCGAAAGGAGGAGATCGTTGCTCGACTCATCATTCCCTTCCTTTTCTTTTGTTTAATTGCTATAGTTGCAATTGTCTGATTGGTGGAACTATGCGTTGGCCAATAAGGACATTCCTAGAGTAAAGAGCGTCCAGGGGGTAAAGGTTTAAATATTGCGGAGGAGCGCAGTTTTAGACAGTTCGTTTTGAAGTTAAATTAATTTCTGTCTTTCTTCGAAGAGGCAACCTAATTCGGTTTCGGTTACGAGTCTCAGTGGAAAGTTCGAGTGAGACTCCGGTATTTCTTTAATTTAAATTAAATTGTTTAACTAATAATTATTAGATAACTATGTATTAATCGATCCGAGTAAAGTGTTACACCTTTTAACGTATTACTCCTCCCAATATGAACGTCTTAACCCTTGGTAAGTCGTTACCGTTTTTAATTTCCAAATTAACACGTAAAAAATGTAACTAATTGCTTTAGCTTTTCTGATTTGGTATGAACCTACGTAAAATTCGATATTCTTTTTGTATTGTACTTTTATTATCTTATGATCTATTGATCAGCTTTGAAATTGTTGAACTTAGATTTTTTTTTAATGTTTTAATTAAATTTGGTTATAAACATTATTCCACGATCTACATCTGAACGGCACGCTTATTGTGGTCTCCTCATAAAAGTGGTGATTTTTAGTGGAAATTCCACAAGTTTATTCTTGAGTTTATTATTCAATGTCGAATCGAGGACGAGTTTCGGACACAAAGAAAACGAGGTCGACCGAAAAAGAACACCCCCACAAAAACAAAACAAGCGAAAAAACAAGCAACAGACGAGTTCGAGGTAGGATTTAAAATCCCTAAATCATTATTTGCAAATCCTAATCCTTCTACATCAACTTCTCCAAAACAACAATCATTCTCAAAAAACAAAGTTCCCGAACGACTGAAAGTAGCAAAGCAATCTAAACCATTCAACACGGTTTTTTTATAACCACTCATACTTCTCTCAATCGGGTTCAATTATCCGAAATATGGTCTCAATCCGGTTTTAATCCAAGAGACGTAATCATAAAAACGCAAGGCGTAATAATAAAATCAGAGAACACAAAAGAACAACAAACTTCGAATTTATTACAACTACAAAAAAAATATAGTTGAAGATTTTCAAGAAGCCAAGGAAAATATCCCCGCAAGTAGAAAAATTCCTTCTGCTTCTTATTCAGCGGTCTTATCCACAGTGGACTTAGAAATTTCTATTGTGATTATCCATCTTGCAAGGTAATTAAATTTAATGAAAAACAAAATAAGTAACCTCTTACTTACGAAGAGACTGTAGTCTCTTCTCTTCTGATTCCTCCACCGCATCGCTGCGTGACTTCTAACGTATTATTTCAATTTTCCTTAACGTTTTTCGGCCTTTTCTACGTTGGAAGTCTCGCAGCCTATGCTACGTCCGTTTATCTTCGTTTTTTCATTTACCTCTTATTATATTTCCGGTCTTCAACCATTTTACCTATTTGACCTTCAAATTATTTTAATGCATATTTCATTTAAAAATTTTTTTCAACATGTTCAAGATTATAAAAATTTTCTATGAAGAATTTTTTCTTCTCGCTTGTGTACATCTTTAAATTTTTTACTTTTTCGACTGAAGATGAGGTAACACCTCGAAACTAGTATCGAAGTAAATCTAATAAATTTGCAAGTAAGAGGTTACTTATTTTGTTTTTCATTAGAAATTTCTGACCTAGATATAAGTAACGAACGTAGAAAGTTAGAGATCAACCATAGATTCTGTAAACGAATCATATCTAGAGCCACGAGTCTGCCTACTTGTAAAGTAAGAATTATTACAGGATGCATTAATTCATTTCAAAGATTAATGCAGGTTAAGGCCTCTTTTACAAGAATTCGCATTTCCCGGCGAAAGAAAGTTTTCCGTCACCGCCGTTGCCAATTCCTTGCAGTAAATGCAATCAATTTTCTCACCTTACAGAAAACTGCAAAGAGGGATTGAAATGTGCTAAATGTTTAGGAAATCATGATACTGTTAAATACACATCGCAACTACCCGAAAAATGTAAGTCCTGCGGTTTAGAAGGCCACGGGGCCTTCTAATGAATTATAAAATAATTCATAATAATTAATATTGCAAGTAGTGTAATTTTACCTATCAATAAAGTTAGTTGTAACGCAAGTTATTTATGGTGTTAGTGAAACATTATTAAGTACCCTATATGTAACCCCAAAATGGACCAAGTTATCACAAAACAACTGATTCCGACTTCTCATGTTGTTAACCCAAGGGACGTAGATTTGACAGCATACATTAATAGTAAATTTATGTATGTTGAACATGCAACAAGAAATCGCTGAACTTGTTTTTTAACAAGTTATAAAACGTTTAATTCTGTTTGTAATGTGAGAAACATCTAGTTATCATTACAAAATTATTCAATAAAATACCCCGATTTATAGGTAAGTTTTACGAAAAATAATCCGATGCGAATGTATTAACACGTTGGCTACCATATGAATCACTGGTGATACATAAAGTTTAGTAGCCTCAAGACCGCTAGAAAATTAACCTTTAACTACGGGCTAAGGTGTACACAGTACACCACGGTTGTTAAATTGGTTGCCGTTTATCAAAACTACTTTGTGTGTTTATGCCACTCGATGTAACCTATCAGTATATTGTTAACTGTAGTCTGTTATAGTGCCTACGTGATTTTTGCTTGAATAGTTGAATCTGCAAGAAAATATCGAAAGTGACACCCGAACCGGCGACTTCTGTACACCACGCACATAGTTATGTAAGTAAACTTAACGAGTGTCTTTCTGTAAAAAGAGATATTTTGCGTGTAGTAAGTGTTACATTTTCTGTTGTGTAAATAAAACTAAGTTGCTATTTTATTTTTTATACAAAATTATGAAACGGAAGCTGAGTAGAAATTTTTTTTGTAGGGATCGAGTTCATGTTAGAAATCGGAAACGTCTCACACAAAATGAGCTTGAAGCTATGGCTCAAGCGATATTCGAAGAGGAATCTGAGGAAGAAGTTGGGGGAGAGTTGGATAGTTCAGAATCGGAAGAAGAAATTATAGAAGAAAGTGACCATAACACTGAATCGGAAATGGAGCTAATTGAAGAATCTTCTGACCCAGACAAAGAAAGCGATAATGATATCAGTAAGGGTTCAGAAAGTGGTAAAGACGAGTACTTCATAGGGAGAGATCAAAAAACAAAGTGGTGTAAAAATCAAGTGGTGAGCAAATTCAGCAAAACTGCTAGTAAAAATATTGTAAAAATATTTCCTGGGCCAAGACAGTGTGCAAAAGACGTTACAAATGAGAGAAGTGCTTTCGAGAATTTTTTTAGTGACGACATCATTGAAAATATAGTTGAATGTACCAATTTACAAATAGCAAAGATGAGTATAAAGTATAACCGGCCGAGACGGGCTAAAGACACAACAAAAACAGAATTTATGGCATTTGGCGGATTATTACTACTTGCAGGAACTAAGAAACAAAACCATACACACTATCTCGAATTGTGGACTAAAGATGGAACGATCTCTGAAATATTTCGGGCTTGCATGAGTTACGATCGATTTTTATTTTTGCTTGCCGCTCTAAGGTTTGACGACAAAAATACTAGATCGGATCGCAAATTGACTGACAAGCTTGCTGCTATTCGAGTTACACTGGATCGCTTTGAGGAGAACTGCACTAACAACTACTGTTTGGGAGAAGAGGTCACAATAGATGAGATGTTAGTGCCTTTCAGAGGTAGATGCAGCTTTCTTCAATATATCCCTAGCAAGCCTGCTAAGTATGGGTTAAAAGTATTTGTATTGTGTGAAGCCCAGACATTTTATGTTACAAATTTAGAGGTGTATTGTGGGAATCAACCAAAAGGACCGTACAACCAGTCAAATAAACCAGCTGACATTGTGCATCGTTTACTTCAAAACTGGAAAGGCAAAAACCGAAATTTAACATGTGATAACTGGTACGCAAGTTACAAATTGGCCAATGATCTGTTAAAAGACAAAGTAACAATGGTTGGCACAATAAGAAAAAATATACGGGAGCTGCCGTTGGAGTTTCTACCATCTAAAGAAAGAGAAGTGGGATCGTCTCTTTTTGGCTTTCAAAAAGAGATTACTATAGTGTCGTACGTCCCTAAGAAAAATAAAGCAGTGTGTTTGATATCAACTATGCATAATAACTCTGAAGTAGATCCGGATACAAGAAAACCAAATATAATTTTGGATTATAATTGTCACAAAGGAGGTGTTGATACAATAGATAAGATGTGCGATACATACTCAGTGTCAAGAAGAACACAGAGGTGGCCGATGGTTATATTTTTTCAGCTTATAAACATCGCAGGAATTAACAGTCAAATCTTGTACAATGCTGCAAACATCGCCAATCCTCAAAAATACAGACGAATTTTTTTAAAGGAATTATCTATATCTTTGATGAGACCATGCCTGTCAGAAAGGGCTGAAATACAGAGTTTACCATTAGATGTGAAACTGTTCCTGAAGAGATACAAAGCTGTTGTAGAGGAACATGAAGGAGAAGAACCACCAGTAAAAATGCGAGGAAGGTGCTATTGTTATGGAAGACGCAAAAATAGAGTGACAACGATTTCGTGTGATACATGCAGTAGAATGGTTTGTAAAGAGCATTCCACTATTATTTGTCCCGAATGTATTAACTCAAATAATCAGGAAGAACAGGAAAGTGAATAAGACTTATGTTTTAACTATTTCCCTAGTTGAAACCTTTCGAAAATCTCTTTATTTTTGGATATTTCGCTATCTAATGAATGACTTACTTTCTTATTTTTTATCACCCTACTTTAACATTTTGGAATATTTTTAAGTTTAATATCTTATTATGTAATGACTTATTTTTTGATTAAACACAATTTGTACAATATGACATGGTCAGACTTATTAAAAAATCTGGGGTTTTGCGGCTATTACTAGCTGGTGTATATAGTACACCGTGCTCGTATTTATGATTCAAGATAGGGCGCCCGTAGTTAAAGGTTAAACAGGGTTCCGTTAGGGACCATGTATGTTTTCAATTTCGAAACACAATTTATACTCAACAAATGGACCTGTGTATGTTAAATACGTCATGCGCAGTATGACATATCAGATCATTTTGTTATTTGATCACCGGTGATACATGCGGTATATGAGTGATCCATTACATGCTCACACATGTACCACACTTGTAACTTGATTGTTTTTGAGTTAGAGTTACTTTGTGACTGATGTCAGTGAATTTAGTTTCGCTTAAGGGTACTTTACTTCAACTTCAATGAAATTGTGTTCGATCACATTCAAAAACGTCCATGCCTACTGACTGCCATGGTAGAAACGGTGTTTTCCTCAAAATCAGTTGTTTTCTCTAATCTCGCTATATCCTGGTTTATTCCAAACCAATACATAGATCCTTCTGCTCTACTTTTATTTCTTACTACGCCTGGGTGACCCGTGTGTAGCTTTTCTAGCATAATCTTTTTTAGAACTTCAGGTACAAATATTCGATTATTTACCAACATTATATTATCGCTTATCGTCAGCTCATGTCCTAAATGATGTTATCTCTTAACCTCATCTTTTGCTGGCTGATTTGGAAGTTCCACAACGTTTGGAGTCTCTGGAATCGTGATGTTCGGAGATGTTTGATTTGAACCCTGGAATCCCGTTTTTAAAAGCTGATCAATGTGTCTTCGGTGGATTTCCCCATCCACATCTTTTTCATAGTGTAGTTGACCATCTCGCTGATCCTTCCCGATTTCCATTTCATATCCGGATTGTTAGAAAATCGTGTAAGTACTTGGTCTCCTTCTTCAAATTGTCTAACCTTGGTTTTCTCTATTTACTAATAAAACCAAATAGTAACATCTAACTTACTTTTATTAATTTATATCGGTACCGGTTTCGGAAATAAATCTCCATCATCAGCCGAAAGCCACACACAAAAAATTACAATTCTAAAAAATCTCCAAATAACGCAAAAGCCAAAACTGTCTATAATCGAAGCTGACGTAGACTAGAACAATCTTGAAAGATTTGAGAAAACGAGGAAATTAACATGAAAAATTTTAATATTAAATATTTGAAATGTGAAATTTAGAAATCTGAAAATTGAATATAAAATTTATAAATTTATTAAGTTCGAAAAATATGTATCTAAAGTTTCAAAGTAAAACAAAGACCAAACATTTTTTACAAATGGATGTGCGAAAACATGGTATGTCGTAAAATTCTTTTATAAAATGATCCGTAACTAAAATAAATACACATCAGCATAATTTAAAGCGAACAAACTTACCAAGTAAAACAAATGGTCACAAATACAAATAAATGGTCTAATTTACTAAGTCCAATCAATTAGAAGGTATTAAAGGGAAAATTGTGAATATTAAAAAACAATAAAATGCTTATTATTACTAAGTCCAATCGTGTTATAAATTGGCCTTATAACATTAATGCTGCCGGACTTTGCCATGTTGTATTTGGCAGTTTCCAATATTGCATCAACAATCTGCATAATTTTTAAGCTTTTCGATCTACCTCTCTGCTTGGCCATTTGTTGCCGGATGGTATGGTGCAGAAAATTTGTACTTTATGCCATTTGATATCATGAAGTTTTCAACTTCTTGGGATCTAAAATTTGTACCATTGTCACTTACCAACGTAACTGATCTATTTATCGCAATAAGCGATATCTTCCAAGATTATGGCTAATGATTATGGTAATTTTAAATAAATAATTATGGCTACCAAAAAAGTAATACGAAATGACGTTCTAATAAAACTGAACAAATGAGCATATTTGAATTATGTAACGGATCGACAGTCACAAGGAAGGAAATAGACACAAAAGAGTGCAACAAAAGATAGATGAAAGGCAGACTAGAGAAGACTTCTTGTTTCTTGTCATATCCTTTCCTGAGTAACTTTCAATACATAAAATTGTTTCAAGTAAAATACTGTCTCCTCTGTCAGATCACCATTGTTCGTATCCTCCTCGAAATCAGCATTAGCATTATACTTGCTGTTCCTATAAACAATATCATATTTAAAGCCCTCCATAAAACTTGAGTAATGCGAAAGTCTGATTGCCGAAGTTGCTGGAAGATTCTTCTCTTGATGTAATATTCTCGTCAATGGCTTGTGATCAGTGACTAATGTAATTCTTCTACCATAGTAATACTGAAAAAACTTCTTCAACCCCCATATAATCGCTGTCGCCTCCTTGTCAATTTGACTGCAATTTTTTTTCCGCTTTTGTGAGTGACCTCGACGCAAAAGCGATTGGCCTTTCATCGCCATTCATTGTGATGCGTGAAATCACCGCTCCTAACCCGGTAGGTGATGCATCTGTCGCAAGTACTAATTTTAATTTAGGATTGTAAGCTATAAGTACTTTTGAACAGCTTATTTCTTGTATTAGATTTTCAAAAACTTCCTCGCATTCCTTTGACCAACAAAGTTTTGTATCTTTTTTCAGCAGATTATTTATGAGATGTAGCTTTGATGCAAGCAATAGTTTATTATTTCCAAAAATACTCTTACCTCATCGACATTTTTCGGTTTTGGATAGTTGATTATCGCTTGTATTTTGTCTTTTAGTGGGTGTAAACTTTTTTCATCAATTTTATGACCCAGGTAAGTAACTGGGAAGTTTGATAAAAACTGACATTTATTCTTTGTTAGGTGTAGATCATTTTTTAGCAGGCGAATGAAAACTTGCTTCAGTCATTTTAGTAGTTCCTTGTACTACAATATCATCGAAGAAGCAAGCAACTCCATCCAGATCTGTCAGCACCTGATCCATAAATCTTTGCCAGATGTTTGGTGCTATTTTGGTACCAGACATCTCTTTACCAAATAATTTCCTTTATGTGTAGTAATAGTTTGTAATTTCGAACTGTCTTCGTTTACCATCATTTTCTAAAAATGTCTATCACCCCCTAGTTTGGAAAATAGGTCGTCTATTCTCGGCATCGGGCAGATAACCTTGTATCCCCATTTGATTTAGTCACTGATACTATCGGACTTCCCCATTCCGAATAAGTTGTCTTCCCTATAACTTCCTTTTTCTCCAATCGGTATCCAATATGTGGAATAAAAATTGGCGTAGTTGAGTCTTTTAGTTGTAATGAGCATGTAGTATTTGAAATTTTTCCCAATGTTTTGAACTTTAGTAGTAATTTTTCTAGCTCGTCTTTGTAACTTATTCCTTCCTCCATGTTGATTTTATTTATTTGGCTTCAATCTATTCTTATTTTGCTTAACCAGTTACCACCTAGGATTGTGTCAACATATTCCTCAAAGATATAAAGTGTTCTTCTTCAACATATTCCTTCAAAAATGGCGTACAATTTTGGTTTAAATTTTTTGTCTCGAAAACCATAAACACCAGGAAAATGAAAAATCTTAGTAGGCTTTACATTTTTTTTAGAATTTAAAGTTTTGTAATTCAGATACATCCTGTATACCTGTAATAATTTCATATTTTAATTTTTAATGTTTTTATTTGCTATCAATAAATTGTAATGCATTGTTTGTTGGTATGCAACATTTTTGTGTGCTCTTGTCATCGTTACTATTTGTATTTTGTTATTACGTTCATTGTCTGTGTTAGAAGATGTGGGTGTAACGCGACAAAGCGACTTAAGTCCAAAAGCAAATAAGCTGTGCAGAAAGACAATTGTGTTGAGGAAATCAGTAAGAAGATTAAAGAGTACTAATCTCAAACAGAAAAGAAAAATCCATTCTTTTACAAAAAGAGAACTAATAGAACGTGAAACAGCGAATTTGAATCCGTATGTGGCTGAATTTATGAAAAGCCAAGCTGGACGACATCCCCAGGGGACAAGGTACACATTAAATGATAAATGTCTAGGACCGACACTACAGAAATCAAGTCCGCAATTATACCGGTTACTCTCAAGATTATTTAATTTGCCAAACAGAAAAACAATAGGTGTTTGCTTGACTGTATTCCATTAAATGTGGGAGTAAATAACCATATTATAGAGAAATTAAATGAGGCACTTGTATCTTGCACAGCCAACGAAAAACTATGTATTCTACTTTTTGATGAAATGGCTCTACAGCCTCATATTTCATTTCATAGAAGTACTATGAGTTTCGAAGGCTTTGAAGATTTGAGCGATACAGCATCGGACAAAATTGCTGACCACGCGATTGTGTTTATACTGAGAGGGGTAACCAGGAACTGGAAGCAGCCAATAGCGTACGGCTTCATAAAAGGCTCAATAAACCATAGATTTTGTACGAATAATTAATAAATTATTCGAAAGTGCGCTGCAATTGGTTTGAAGATTATCGGCACTGTAAGTGATCAAGGGCCATCAAATGTAGCTCCCATCAACTACTTAATGAAAAATTCCATAGATGAAATTGAATATGTGAATCGAAAATGTTACAAAATCGATAACCAATTTTTGTATATTGTTGTTCGATCCACCTCATCTAATAAAAGAAATAAGAAATAACTCATTAAGCAAAAACATGGTATGGAGAGATAATAACATTATTAATCGGGCAAAATGGGACGACATTTATTTCGCATACCTATTAGACAACGCATCGGGAGAGTTGAGATTAATGCCGAACCTAAAGGATCAGCATTGCGATTCAAAAAAAATTCAAGTTGCTAACGCCACGCAAATCTTTAGCCATACGATAGCAGCAGTCATTAATGCGTTGGTCAAATCAGGTAATGTAATATTGTTATTGTGTATAATGACTATTTCATTCAGTGATAATTTTATTCGACCAATATTATAATCTCATTTAACAATTAATCTAAGTTTTTTAAAGATTTTAACGTTTTGGTATCAAATAATAATTGAATTGTTTAAGTCGTTCTTGGTTTCTTTATTCGTGAAATAGTCATCCAAATACTATTCGTGGTAAAATTTTATTGTGGCAAAATTTTTAAATTGATTTGCACGATTTTGTTGCCAAGTTAACTCGTCACTCTACAAATTGCTACGTAACAAACACTGGTAACAATAAATGATCGAATTTGAATTCGGTTAATATTCATGTACCTCCCCGTTTAC
Source organism: Onthophagus taurus (assembly GCF_000648695.1). Lineage (NCBI taxonomy): Eukaryota > Metazoa > Arthropoda > Insecta > Coleoptera > Scarabaeidae > Onthophagus > Onthophagus taurus. The sequence continues at coordinate 56,847 of NW_019280754.1, read as the reverse complement.
TTCGCTTTCATTTTTTGTTCTATACGCTTATTCCACGCACCAATGCTTTTCGGAATTCTCCTATGTTGCGAATAACTCGCCAAACTGACAAACTTGATATCGATTTGTTTCAGCACTTATTTATTACATTTAGGCCCGTTACTACCAAACCGTTGGCATCTATTAGATAAGCTAGCTATAAGATACCGCTAAACTAATAGTTTACCGAGTCGGCGGTCCTACCACCTCAGGTTATCTCACAGGTAGGAAATCCTTAAGATATCTAAAGAATCTAGTGATTTTATTTCTGGTGAATTTTTAAGTTGGCAACCATACAGTAAAAAGGCCTAATATCTTGACATTTCTAGTTTATTTTAACTCATTTCCGCTCATTCTAACCTCAAACGTCGTCATAAATGGCACGTGTTTCAGTGATTATTATTTTGTTGAAGATGGAAAACGACAATAAAAAAAACGTAACGCAAATTATTCCAAACAAGAAATGGAACTGCTAATTGATTTGATTATAGAAAAAAAAACATAATAGAAAATAAAAAAAGTGACGCCGTTCACTGGCAGGAAAAGCATCAAGTACGTACATAATTTTATTTAGTAATATGGAATAATGCTTCTACATCCGCTGTATTGCGATATATAAAAAAATGTTTTTTGGTTATTTTAGACATGGAGTGAAATAGCTCGGGCTATGACAGCCACTACCGGTATTGAGCGGGATGTAAAAAGTGTGAAAGGGAAGTATGATCAGATAAAAAAAGAATTCTAAGATACGCATAAACACAATGAAGACCGATCCTGTAGAAGTTGTCTCATTAACCCCTATTGAGGAAAAAGTGAAAGGTAAATTTACGTTCGAATGATGTTAAAGTAAGTAAAAATGTTTATGCTTTAGGCCTCATACTATTATCAGTTGTTGGAATGCCATCAACATACGATTCAGATGTAATCACACATTCTGATTCTATGTATTTGTTTATCCATATCACCGTTGTAGAATTAAGGTAAATATTAATTAAAATTATATACTATGGTGATTATTTATATATGTCTTACTATTACTTACAATTGTTCATAACCTAGAAATAACTCATTTACCCAACTTGTCACACATATAATAGTTGGCGAGTTTATTTATTAATATTAGTTTTTGTGATAGATAGTTGTAGTTTAGTGCATGAATAGATATAATAATAAACAAACATTCACTTCCCAACGTTTATAGAAACTAGTTAAGGTAAGTGTTTTTTACAATTAATAGTCCCTCTTTTGTTAACCTATAAAATATAATTATGAATAATTTTTATACTTACCTTTGTAGAGGTCTCTGAAGACGGTAATGTAACCGAAACTAGTAAGACAAATATATAAATAATCACCATAGTATATAATTTTAATTAATATTTACCTTAATTACATTCTGATTCCTTATTAACTGTGTTGGCGGTTACTGATGTACAAGCAACAACTTCTATATCAGGCGCCTCTCACCTATTCAGAACGTTGTATTGGCTTCTACATCAGTAGATGCCAGAATACGTTAGTCGGAAGCAGAATGTGTGATTGAATGGAGCGCAACTGATGTCATTCGAACCGCTGGTGTAGAAGAGACACCACAAGTAGAAGATAAAGAAAATTGGTCCTCTTAGACACCTCAAAATTTAAAAAAGAGGAAAGCAAAAGTTTTGAATTCAGCTTCTAAACCAAGTAATTTATTCAATTATGTGTTAAATCATTTTAATGCTTTATATTTATTAATAGAAACAGCCAATAAAAGAATTCACAATGAATTCAACAAGCTCACAGAAAAACGTGAGGAATTGACGGAGTTGCTAATAAAGCAAGCTAAAGAAGAGCACGCCAAAAAAATGGAGCTCTTGGATCTTGAAATATTACTAAACAAGAAAGAGGCAGGCTTATTATGAAGATAGATTTATGAGATAATATTCTTAATCTTTAAAAAATAATAATAAATATTCTTTTCTTAAAACAAATTATTTTATTGTAAATTTGCAAAATAATCCATAATTTCGTTCCTCTGCCGGAAGATGATTATCCCATTCTTCAATCTCCTCCTCATTGGGTCGTAGATCGTCTTTCATATTAATACACATGTTGTGTATTACCGCTGTAGCGACAATTATGCGGCCCATACACACGCAGGTAAGTGTTAGCACTTGCCTGCACAGGTCGTAACTCGCGAGTAAGTGCGTAAGTGTAGGACCTAAAACTGAGAGCGCGTTCAGTTCCGGGCGCGGCTCGAAATAAATCAGATGGGGTTTGATTTTTCGTGCAAGTCCGAAGGTAAGTATGAATGTGTATGTTAATTATAAGTTTTCTCAACATGTCGCGAAATACATCAAAAAAATATGAGGAGGTTATGAGAGAGTTCATTGACATCTATAAAGAAAATGAATGTATATGAAAATTAAAATCTAAAGATTATACAAATAAAAGCTTAAAAGAAGAAGCTCACAAGAAATTAGTAGAAAAATTAACTGAAGTTGACTCAAACGCAAAAAAAGAAGATGTTATAAAAAAAATAAATTCTTTACTTAGTTGCTTTAGAAAAGAATTTAAGAAAGTTACCGATTCAAAAAAATCTCGGTCTGGTTTTGAACAGGTATATAAGCCAAATCTTTGGTATTACGAGCTCTTATTGTTTTTAAAAGATCAAGAAATCCCAAGGGAATCGGTAGGATTTGATACACCACACTTTTTTGAGGACACTAGTGACGTAAGTTTTGTTTTTCGGTTATATGAAGGTGCTAATGTTTGTTTTTTTTTAGGGTAAATCAGATGGGAATTGTGATGATCCACAAACACCTAAGTCCGTATCTTCTTGCCATTCATCAATATCTTCCGTTAAAAGAAGAAGAAATGCTAAAGAAAACGACAATACGGAATCGCTAATAACATTAGTAACCGAAAAGCTTAAAAAAACCGAAGAAGACGAATTTGACATAATTGGCAAAAACGTTGCTGAAAAATTGAGGAAACTTCCTACTAATATGAAGTTATTTTCAGAAAAAATAATAAACGATTGTCTTTTTGAGGCACAATTAGGCACCTTAAACCGGCATGCATATATAGAAATCCCACAACAAGCACAATCATACATTTGTCCAAGCGAAAATTTTACATTAACGGTAACTCATTAAATTTTGAAATATTATATTAAAATTACACGATTTATCATTTCAGAATTTACAACAGCAAAGACAAACCTCTGATGTAACTAATTATATAAATAATTTTCAAGGTTAATACTCAAAGTGTTAAAGGTTTAGTACTTCTGTTTATTTGTTATTATTAAACATTTTTTGTTACACAATATGTTACATTACATAAATAAAAGGAGTGTTTTTGTAAGTTTTTAAAAAATAAACCAATTTATTCATTACTCTTTGATTTAATAAAAAAAATAGTAAGCTATAAGCAAAAGTACTATCAGTACAATATTCTGGATGGGTTGCACCAACATTTTTAAGAAACATTTTTTATATTTTAATTCAGTTCAAAAAGTTTACACACTTGACAAAGTAGGATTAATTTTATAAAAAGGGAATATTTATGTTTATTTTATAGCCTTTTCTTGCCACGAAACTTTTCCATCAGTTATAAAATATTCCAAAAATGCGTTCCTAACTTCTTTGCCTTGGTCCGAAGCATGCCTATTTTGTCCTCGTTTTAAATTTGTAAATCCATGTTCTTCTTCATAAATNCTGGATTTCGACATTTTTAGAAAGACAACTACGACTGATACTATCATCCCCTCCAACTCATATAACTGCTCACAACACAAAAAAGCTAGTATGCGATTCTTTTTGGACAGACTGGAACATGTTCCCCTTAATGAGTTGGACTTCGCTAAGGAGATCAGAAGGATTGTTGCTATCGGCTTAAACAACGGCTACACTATTCAACATATGCAGGATATTTACAATAAGACACACTCTTCACACATTAATAGAATTATTTTTCCCAATTGCAGACAGAGGCCTAGATTCATAAAATTACCTTTCATACCATCTGCTCAATTTAAGATGAAACTCAACCTACAGAAGTTTGATATCTCCCCGGCCTTTATTTCAAATAACAAATTAAGTTCTTACCTTATTAACAACAAACATAAATTTAACAAAGAAGAGTTGGGCGGTGTTTATAAGATAAATTGCGAGAACTGCGACAAATTTTACATAGGCCAAACAGGGAGAAACCTAAAAACCCGCCTTAAGGAACATAAAATTAAAAATACATCGGCAGTTTTCAAACATTTAAACGAATTCAAACATAACATAAATCTAAACAACATCACTCTTCTAAAAAACTTAAAGAAATCCAAGGAACTAGACTTCTATGAAGAGTTCTACATATCTAAACACTTGAATGATAATAAAGATCTAATATTGAATGATATCATAGACGTTAACCCGCAAAGACATTTTTTGAAATTTATGTGAATATTGGAATCTACGTTAAAAATCTCCCGTCCTTCTTCCTCTTGACTGCCGCCTTTCTCGACCTGTAATTTACGCTTGCGCCACTCTAAGCCCTGATTTTGTTCAACAAACACCGGATTATTTCCTCTGAATCCTCTTTTAGTACGGACTGTGGACACCTAGTTTTGTACTCAAGCTCTTACTTCTGGAAAATTATATTAATTGTAAGTTTTTTGTAACATTTTAATTACGTTCTAACATCTATAACATAATTTTAGTTTAATAAAGAATTTAGTCAACAATTCGCCGACGAAGCGTATATTCTCATACAATATAATAAAAAATATATGTAAACAACCGGTTTTTCGTTATAACGGACAAATGTTTCTTAGTTTGAATTCTCGTTGAAATTTGTAAGTTTTTGTTGTTTGCCCTTTAATTTTAATTTTGATTTTTCGTTTTATCTTTGTTTAAGAACTTGGTTTGAAAAATTGACCTTTTCTCGTGGATGAGACTGATATAAATCTTGTTTCCATGCAGTTCTAAAAGTATAACCCGATACATGTTAACCATTTTGTTGTCATTTGACTGTAAAGAGTTTAAGGAAACTGTATAACATTGCCTACATGTAGATCTCACAAGGTCCCCACATTTCTGACGGTAATGTTCCTTTATTTTACTTTAGTTTTATGTTCATCACTGACCTTTTCTTTTCTTTACGGTTTTAGTCGTGCCTGAAGAAGACAGCTAGGCTGTCGAAACATTTGTAGCACCAATTGCGAATAATAAAATTATATCATCGTTAACCTAAACATCTTTTTATCTTAGCAATATACATGAACGATTATTTCAGTATAAGGAAATGGTGCACCTTTCAACTGAAATTCTTAATTCCCACCGCAGCACTTGGAATCTTCTTTTCTATGTGCCATATTGGCATTCAACAACATTTCTCGTTCTAATTTGAGACTCATTGTAGAGTCTTTCCGCTTCCCGCTGTGGTTGGTCTATCGGTACAAACAAATAATTCCTACGGCAATATAAATAAACAAAAACATGTATTACAACATTTTGTATTTTATTACTTGTTTTGGTATCCACCATCTTCTAATAAAAATAAACTGGCCAATTTCTAAACGGTGTTTAAGGCAACTATTATTAAAAATTGTTTGATCATGCGTTGATCCTGGCCACCTGGCTACAATATCTAAAATACGCATATTGGCATTCGACACAGTTTGCACATTAATGGAAAAATAACCTTTTCAATTTTTAAAATTTTCTGCAAATGCTCCACCTACAATATTAATTATGTTGACGTTGTTTACTTACAATAAAAATCAAAAGTTAATATTGACATACCTGGGGATTAAATAGGTACAATCAATTGCTCCAATCACACACGGAAATCGTGCAATATCATAAAATTCCCTTTGGACAGTGTTCAAAATGTTTATTAATTTTCATTCAATTTTATTTTATTCCATTTTGATATTTGTTAATTTCAAATCAGTTTCGTATTTTTCCGTAAACGACCGAACGCTTTGGTTTTGTTTTTTTTTTTTTTTTGAAAAAGAGGTTTTGTCTCGTGGTCTCGAAGACATAACGTGGTTTGATTCTCTCAAATGTAGATGTTTTATTTCTTCTCCTTATTCAGTTTTAACTTCAAGTAAAACATAATCTAATAGTGTTTCAACAAATGGGAAGTAAGACAATTTTCTTTTAATTCAATTATTTCAAACAATTCATTGTCATTCGATTAATTTAATTAAGTGAATTTTCAAATTCTTACAAAACTTCAATTTCTTAAACATAAATTATTGGTCCTTCGAGCCGGATAAATCGAATTTCGATCGTTCGAGTGCGTTACGCGTGTACATTTATTTCGTGTCCTTGAACATTTGGAGTAACTAAAAAAAAAAAATGTCAAAAACCGGAGCTCCACCCGCAACAGCTGCAGATCTTAATCCGATTTTTAATCGACAAAATGAACTTTACGGTTTAATTTCTCGTTCGTTAGATAATCTTCGAAAACTCGCTTTTGTAAAAAGAACACGCGGAAATGTTCAAAGTCGCTTAGACCGTTTGGAAGCGAATTGGGAAGAATTCAACATATTTCATAAAAAATTATCGAAATATAGTGCTAATTACGCAGATGCAAATTATATTTCTGAAAATATATATTTCAAATGCGAAGAAGAGTATCATGATGCAAAGGGAGCCATGTTAGATTTGTTAAATGAAACACCGGTATCGCAAGTTCAAATTCCAGCTCAAACAGTCGTTAAATCTCAAAATCGACATCTTCCTCGCATAAATCTACCAAAATTTAACGGAAAATATTCAAATTGGTCCCAATTTAAAGATTTGTTCATACCAATGCTCCATAAGAATGAAGACATTTCTGATGCAAAAAAACTACATTATTTAAAAATGAGCCTATCCGATGAACCATCTCAATTATTGAAAAATCTAACGGTAACCAATGAAAATTTTGAGCGTGCATGGAAGATGCTTATAAATCGTTACGAGAATTAAAGATTACTCATTGATCCGCAATTAAATAATTTATTTACATCTCGTCCGTTAAAAAACGATTCTTCAGTTGAATTAAAGCGACTATTAGGGGAAATTAAAAAGTCTCTAGGCGCTTTAGATACGTTAGGATGTCCCATTGACAAGTAGGATAATATTCTTGTTTATCTAGTTGTTCGAAAACTTGATGTTGAATCTATCAAAGGCTGGGAAAAATCTTTAGCCAACAAGCAAAATCCTCCTTCATTTGATGATCTCAAATCATTTCTCTTGGGACGAATTCATGCCGTAGAAGCAATAGAACAAGTAGCTACTCGTAAAATGAATACTTCGACGTTCAACAAACCTTCAAATGTAAAATCTCTTAATGCGTCACCTTCGTCCAACAACTGCAGTCTTTGTCAAGATTCTCATTATATCTCATCATGCCAACAATACTTGAAAAAATCTCCCAATCAACGTTCAGATTTTGTTGCGTCCAAGAACCTCTGCTTCAATTGTCTTAGACCACACTTTCGAAAAAACTGTAGAATTACTAAGAGATGCCGAATCTGTCAAAAGCAACACCATACCTCCTTACATGATGCTAAACCATCAATGAGTACCATCCATTCACCATCTCAAAAAGAATCGAACACTCAACATACAACTCCACTTCAAGCAAATACTCCTCCTTGCATGCCAATCGCATCAACTTCCAGCCATCTCATTCTCTGGTTGGAATAATTTCTCATTTCGGCGAACGTCGTCTCGTAAGGGCCTCATTGACCAGGGGTCTGAAGTATCGTTCATTTCTGAAAGCTTAGTACAACAATTGAAGTTATCTCGACATTCTCAAAGTATACCTATTGCTGGAATCGGATCTCAACAGACCAGTATTTCTAATGGAACTGTGAAAATTCAATTATTTTCAAGAATTAACGAATCTCTTACATTTGCTGAAAATGCACTGATTTTACCAAAGTTGACCGCATACCTTCCACCGAAACGTCCTACAACGCTAGAATTCGATTTTAGTGATATTATGTTAGCTGATCCAGATTTTACTTCATCAAAGACAATTGATTTGATCCTCGGAGTGAGTATCTATTCTCAGATCATTCAAAACGAAATTCGTAAAAGTTATGATGATTGTTTACTCGCTCAAAAAACCTCTTTGGGATGGATATTATCAGGAATTCTGTCCTCATCTTCCAAATCGATATCGCATTATGGATTCCAATGTTCTATAGATTATGAATTTCTTGAACTCATGCAAAAATTTTGGAAACAGGAAGAAAATTCATCGATTTTACCTCGTCTTACACATGAAGAACATAAATGCGAAGAACATTTTGTGAACACACATTCTCGAGATAGCAATGGACGATTCATGATCCGACTTTCATGCTGTACATCGCCCGCAAAATTGGGAAATTCATATTCCGCTGCTTCTCGAATGTTCAGTAAATTAGAATTACGTTTCGCGAAGAATGAAAGTTTTAAAAGGGAATACGTTAAATTCATGAACGAAAATTTCGTACTAAATCATATGCGCCCAGTTTCTACACCCTCCTTCGATTCACTACATTATTATCTTCCACACCATAGTGTAATTCGAGAAAGTAGCACAACGACAAAACTAAGAGTTGTATTCAATGGATCCCAGAAAACAAAAATGATTGTTTATCTACCGGACCAAAACGTCAAAACGAACTAGTCGATGTTCTGCTTCGTTGGAGACGATATCCAATTGTCTTTGCATGTGATTTGGAGAAAATGTACAGGCAAATTCAAATTCATAAAGACGATCAGCCTTTTCAACAAATCGTGTGGAGAGAAGATCCCTCTCATTCAATTCAAACATTCCAGCTCTCCACCGTTACTTATGGCCTTTCTAGTGCTCCATATTTAGCTATTAGAAGCTCATTAACGAAAATTCACAAAATATTCCAATGGGTTCTGAGATTCTTTGCTTAAATACTTATGTAGATGACATATTTTCAGGAGTTAACGACATCGATGAAGTTCAGGAAATGATTTTTCAGCTGAACAAAGTTTTAGAAGCTGGCTGTTTTACCGCAAGGAAATGGGTTTCTAATAACTCCAAAGCTCTTAATTATTTACATCGCGAATTATTGTCGCAATCGTCTCTTCATTCGGTTGAAGAAGATAACTCTCCACGAACATTGGGTTTACTATGGAATAATTTCGAAGATCAATTTCTACTATTCATTTGCGTTACATTCCATTCAAAACGTGAAGTTTTATCGTTTATTGCGAGATTATTCGATCCCTAGGATGGTTTTCTCCATTAAACAATGGAGAAAGCTGTAAATAAGTCTGTTATATTGAATTAATTTACTTTTTATTTACTTTAAAAATTGTTTTTATACAATTTTATTTTATTTGCCTATAATAATTTAACAACTTTTTAAAATCTATTTCAGTTAAGCGGACAACATTAAGCCCAAGGAAAGATTTATCTTCATCCAGTATGGACATGGACCATGATTATGTGGCAGCTTCATCAACTTTTAATTTACCTTCAAAATTGTTTTTATACATTTTTTTTTAAATTTGCATCATAATTTAAGAAGAACTTTTTAAAATAATTATTGTACTATTTTAGTTGAACAAACAACAGTAATGCAAACAGAAGATTTATCTTCAATCCAACTGGACCATGATTATGTGGCAGCTACATCAACCAATACATTAAGTAAGAATTAACCTTCTGTTACAGTTTAAATTTAACACTAAAATTGTTTTTATACATTTTTTTTTAATTTGCCTATCATAATTTAAGACGAACTTTTAAAAATAATTATTGTACTATTTCAGTTGAACAAACAACAATAATGCATACAGAAGATTTATCTTCAATCCAACTGGACCATGATTATGTGGCAGCCACATCAACCAATACATTAAGTAAGAATTAACCTTGTATTGCAGTTTCAATTTAACATTTAAAATTGTTTTCATGCATTTTTTTTTTAATTTGCCTATCATAATTTAAGAAAAACTTTTTTAAATAATTATTGTATTATTTCAGTTGACCAAACAACAATAATGCATACAGAAGATATATCTTCAATCCAACTGGACCATAATTACGTGGCAGCCACATCAACCTACTAATACAGTGGTATTCAAACTATGGGTCGCGACCCAAAATGGGGTCGCGAAAAGTTTTTTCGGGGTCGCAAGGTAGATGAAATAATTCCAAATAAATTTAGTAGAATACATACACATACATAATTTCCAACTTATTTGGGAAAAAATATTAGCTTCTAAAACGTATAATTTCATTTTAAATTTTTGATAAATTACTGTAATTTTAAAATCAACAAATTTTGAAAGAACTATATAAGGTGTGGGAAAAGTCAGTTAACTGCTATTAATAATTTATAGATAATTAATTAATAATCAGTAATTTATTGTAAATTTAGTCAAATTTAATCCTTTTTATTCATTTAATTTAATAAGTACAAACATTTTAATGCAATTTCATATTTTTTTATTAATATCGGTTAACTGACTTCTCGCACCCTGTATATGGAACGACGTCGCGTACAGCCGACCCAAAGTAGATTGGCCTGTGAAGGTCACTACTGCGCCGAAGTGGGAGTGCGACGGTTAATCGTTAAAGAGAGAGACGGTTCAACCGTTTGCCACTGCGCATCTGACCTTCACAGGCCAATCTACTTTGGGCCGGCAGTAATTCGTTTTCGGGGAATCACATGACTTGGCAAACAAGTTCAGCGTGGTGCATTTGCGAGTGTAGTTGTTATTTAGCAATAAAATTTCGTGTTTAACTTACAATTAGTACTTGTAATAAACGGACAACTTAACATACAAATTTCAAAATCATGGATAAGTGGCTAAAAACTGGTAAAATAATTGATAAAACAGACAATGGAGAAACAAATATCGAGAAGAGTTCTTCGATTTCGGTTGATTTATCTTCCGACACGGACCAAATACGTGCTGAAGCTTCTGTTTCCTCAGCGTAGACAAATAAAGAAGTAAAAGCAAACAAACGGGTTCGTAAGTTCGATGATGAGTTTATAAAATATGGTTTCGTATGTACTGAAGATGATGAACCAAAGGCTAGATGTGTAATGTGTCTGACAGTGCTGTCAAACGAGTCACTGAAACCAAATAAACTGCAGAGACACCTACACACGAAACACCCAGAATCCATAGGTAAACCCGTTGAATTTTTTCAGAAAAAAGTAGGTCATTTGAAATGTAAACAAAATTTTATGACTACTTTTACCGACGTCAACAAAAAAGCATTGGAGGCTTCATATCGAGTGAGCTATCGTATAGCAAAATCTGGCAAACCGTACACAATTGCTGAAGACTTAATTGCTCCAGCAGCCCAAGATATAACAGCCATTATGTTTGGCGAAAAGGAAATGCAATAAATATCTCAAATACCACTCTCGGATACAATTATTATAATATTTTGCTAGTCATTTATTGAAACATATTTGAAACATTTTTATTGACTGCGAAAATTCATTTGATTTCAAAACTAATTTTAATAATAAATATTTTAAATAAAACAAATTATTTTTTTTAATTAGTGATGACAAATTATGTGTTTATTTATTCAATTTAAGTAATTTTATTGATATTCCATGTAAAGTAAGTCAATGTCATTTTACAGGAAGAGTAAGGGAGTGTTTGTTGGAAAACGTTGGAGTTCGTACAGAAGTTGAATTAACTCCAAAAGCCAAATATTTATATAAAAGAGCTGTGGCCTACAAGAAGAAATTGCATCTACAACGAAAAAGATCTTTAAAACGTAAAAGAAATGTCTTCCCAAAGAGACTGGTTTTTGATCAGCCGATATCAAGTTTTGCTCGTGTAAGAAAGTCATTTTTTTTAAGTTAATATGACAATGAAGGTAGGCGGTTGCGTGGGAGAAGATCTCTTATGCTTCAAAATGGAAAAGGGTACAAGATGTTGGGAAACATTTTCACATTACCATCCCAACGAACAATTCTGCGATTGTTAAAAAACGTTCCTCTTCGACCAGGACTGTGCATACTTCTGTTTTAAATTTAATAGCAACAACAGTAAAATATTTTAGAAATAAAAGAGATAAATATTGTATTTTATTGTTTGATGAAATGAGTATGCAATCTCATTTGCAGTACAACACAACAGAAGAATTTGTTTATGGTTTTGAAGATTGCGGCTTGGAACGATCAGAAAAAATTGCTAATCATGTTCAAGTGAGTTTACTTGACAATTTTTTATAACTTAAATAAGAATAATAATACATACGATCTTAATTAATCTAGGTATTTATGCTTCGCGGTATTGCATCAAAATGGAAGCAACCAATCTATTTTAATTTTACTAAAAGTGCTACAAGTTATTTAAAAATTCGAGCCATAGTAAAAGAAATAGTAACAGCAGTTGACAAAGTTGGTTTACATATTATTGCAACTGTTTGTGACCAAAGACAAAATAATGCAAGCGCTATTAAATACTTGGTGCAAGAAACGAAAGACATGTATTTGAAACGCGGTCAAGAATTGTGTGATCATGTGTTTGAAATTGGCAATCAACAAATAATACCTTTGTTTGATGTTCCACATTTATTGAAAGGTGTTAGAAATAATTTGTTACAAGCAGATTTGTATTTTAAAAAGGATGGCGTTGATTATGTAAGTAGTACAATTTTGCTATTTATACATTACATGATTTTTAATTTTGTTAACATTCCGTAAGTCCAGATTTGTGTTACCCCATCCTCATTTTTACGCTATCACCAATTTAATTGTATAATTCATTTAAAATGTATCGAATTTTATTTTTATATTTTAAATTATTTTGGATGCATATAATACATTTTAATATATTAAAATGTGATAAAACAAGATAATTAAAAAATATCCGTCCAATATTTTCTAAACAATTTTTTGGACGTAATACAATATAATTGTAAGCTAATTTCTATGCATTTATTTATTGGAGTGTTTGTTTAAGGTTGCTAAATGGCAAGACATAATTAATGTATATAAAATGGATCCGCATATGGGAGAATTCAAAACCTGCTTACCAAATTAACGGATGAACATATCCTCCCTAATAAAATTAACAAGATGAAGGTTAGCAAATGTGCGCAAGTTTTAAGCAGAACTGTCGGTAAAGCGATTGGTCTTTATGTCAAATCAGGTAAACATATTATTTAAGCTTTAACATTTTTACTTACTTAATTTTTTTCTGTAAACTTTAGGATGGAGTGTAGAAGACCATCAATCAGATGGTAGTAAAATTTTACAATTGGAATTGTCTGCATTGGGAACGGCAGAATGCTGTTTATTCTTTGATAGTTTAATTCAAATTCAATTTAATTCAAATTCAATTTAATTCAAAATCTTTAAGGAAGGGCGTTAGCAGTTCTTCAGAACACCACGAATTTTGGAAACATGCGCGTACTATACTGGAGACCATGGAGAATCATTATTCGAATGGAAGACGATCAAGACCACCTTCTATTAAAAATTGTATTAAAACAATAAAAAACTTTCGTTTATACTGCCGAAAATTAATATCATTAAATTTTAAAGTGATATTCCCAAGAACTGCAAATCAAGATCCAGTTGAAAATTTCTTTGCAAAAGTTAGAATGGTGGGTTATAGAAATACCAATCCAACTGCGACACATTTCATGGATGTGTATCGGAGTATATTGCTACATGGAATGTCGTCTGCTCAATCTATTGGAAAAAACTGTGAAGATGATAATTCTGAGATGTTTCTAACATCAAAAAGATTTATTACACAGGTAATATTTGAATTTTTTCTTATATTTATATAAACTTCTGAAATAAAACTAGAACAAAAATACAGGGAAAGGTTAAGAGCTCCCACTCTCTAAAAGTAGCCTGACAAATCTCAATGATAGTTCTTCTAGTTTTAGTTCAGTTAACTTTGGCCGTGAAATGTTTTGTAATTATAATATAAACTACGTTAATTATTTTTTAGTCACCACAATCTCAGGCTAACGAAAAGCTGACTAACGAAACATTTTCAATTCGCAATGAATGTTTAGAATATCACCCAGCTAGAAAAGCAATTATTGGTTATGTTAGTGGGCATATTTTAAAGAAAATTTTGCCTGCATTAAAAGAATGTATTTTATGTAAATTCAATTTTGTTGAATTTGATGTACAATCATTGACGACTACAAATTCTTATTAGAGAAAGAGTATGATGCAAACAAAAAGAAAATCGTTTATGTTAGAAAAATGTTTGTGGAAAAATTGTACGATGCATATAAAATAATTTTATATGTATTAGCCCACCATCTGCATGAGAGAAATTTAAAAAGACGTATTATTAATACTGTTACTGAAATGGTGCAATTTAATTTGGAGATGTGTGAACATACAAACAGTGTGCTTAACAAAATATTAAATCATTTTGTTCAAATTGTTACCCATAATTATATAAAACAAATTAATTGTACCATGACTGGGAAAGAAAGCCGTTTATCAAGAAGACAATCAAAATATTTTCACCAGAGGAAATATCAGAGGACCAAACAGTTCCTCTGAAACAAAACTTGATGTTTCCAATGTTCTACAAAATCAAGTTTGAAGCCTTCATTCAAGAAACCTTCACCAAACAAGCCTTCACTCTTAATACTTTATTTGTATCAGTTATTTAGATAGATTATAATAATATGGTATATGTGATAGTTAGGATAGTCTCATAAGAGATTGTGGGCAGGGACCTTTATATATATATACATGCATTATAGGTCTGTACCTACGGGCTTATACATGCATGTTATGTATAATGACAAATATTATAATATAATGATGTTATAATGTAATTATAATACTTTATTTATTTAGTTTCTCAGATACTTAAAATACCATAGTAACATATTGTAAACACGGATTTTTATATATATACATACATTATAGCTTTATACATGGATTTATACCTGTATGTTATATACAGAGTGGCCCAAAATTCGCGCAACGCTAACACAAAATACGCATGCGCCGGTTTCACCCCACTAGTACAAGGTTAACCGTGTCAACCAGTTGTCCGTGTGTAGCTATGGCAGCCGGAGCGCGTTATCGGTTCACAATTGCGGAACGCGTGTTTTTAGTGAGCTCGTACTACCGTTATCATGCCGATTATCGAAACATTTTCTCCGATTTTGCCGAAAAGTTTCCTAACAGTCAAGTTCCGAGGCGTGAAACTGTGTATCGCTTGATAAAAAGGTTCGAACAAAATGGTACTGTTAATGACACGAAGCGTTCGGGGCGGCCACGCAGCGTGCGAACTGCACAAAACGTACAGATGGTCGCTGAGAGTTTCGTTGAAACACCGGCGCGATCAGTCCGTAAGGCTTGCCATGAATTGGAAATTTCTCGTTCCAGCTTGCAGCGAATAATGAAGGAATTAGGTATGCATGTTTACAGACCACGTCTTTTACAAGCATTAACAGAAGACGATCCGGACCGCAGACTTCAGTTCGCTGAGTGGTACGTAATTCGATGTGAAGCGTTCGAAGAGTTCTTTAAAACCATTTTGTGGTCAGATGAAGCACAGTTTAAATTAAATGGCCGAATCAACAGACACAATTGCGTGTACTGGTCTACAGAAAATCCGCATATCACGGTGCAAGAAGAATTAAACGTTCCTGGTGTAACAGTATGGCTTGGTGTTTGCTCCTTCGGCATTGTCGGCCCCTACTTTTTCGACGCAACAGTAACAGGTATTGCATACCTTGATTTGTTGATGGAACTGCGCGATGAAATGAATAATAACCCGGATTTTTCTGGTCGTGTTTTAACTCTTCAACAAGATGGTGCGCCGCCCCATTACGCTATCATTGTTCGCGAATTCCTAAATCAAAATTTCCCGGATTGGATCGGTAGACGAGGTCGAGTAGAGTGGCCTGCAAGATCTCCTGACCTGACTCCCTTGGATTTTGCCGTGTGGGGAATTTTAAAGGATAGGGTGTACAAAAATGATTTACCAGATGTGGAGACCATGAAAAACATCATAACCAACGAAGTCGATACGCTGAATGCAGATAAACCTTTACTTGAGCGCATCTGTAAAGCTGTTAAAAAGCGATGTCTGAAGTGCATCGAACAAGAAGGAGGTCATTTCGAACATTTGTTATGATGCCAGAGAGTCGGTTTTTGCCTTGCTTCAAACTAATTTTGTGTATTTTGTTTTTTTCCGAATAAATTTTGTATTTTTGCTACGCAATGTCATTTTTTTTCAATTGGTTGCGCGAATTTTGGGCCACTCAGTATAATTGTAAATGTTATATTAATATATTCTCATTTTAATAGTTATTATCCTTATAGTAATTTATTTAGTTAATTTATTACTTAGTAGTTAATAGTAGAGGAGTACACTTAGGTTACCTTATTGAATGGCTGGATAGGGCTCTCAAGATAATATTGTCGACGAACTCGCCATTTAAAATAACGAGAAAAAAACGAGCCTAGAATGTGACCTCCATTGTCGTTTGAGAGTGACTTAATTTGTATTTACTCCAAAACTCAATACGAGGAATGCAGATTTGTTCATTCTTTGTGGAACAACATTAATACAAAATTGAAGTTTTTTTTTCAGCAACAAGTTAAATTAAAATAACTTTCCAAGTTTATTATTTACAAATCACAAAACTTTATTAGTTGTTTTTTTCTGGATTCGAGTGATATCATACAGTTGTAAAATATAATAAAATGAAAATTGGCTTGTGTGCATAAGTTTCAGCACAACTGTAAAAAAAAATGCAAAATGCTTTATTTTTATCCGATTTCCAGTCTACACCTATTATAGTTTCATTGACTTTGTCGCTGATGATGGGGTAACCCGAAACTAGTACGATTTTATATAAATAAATGCAAGTTAGAAGTTTTTACATGATTTTTATTTAATACTAAGGGTGGTGTTGATGCTCTTGACGAGCAATGTGCTATATACAGCAAAGTATAATTTTTTCATTTGAGTTATAACAGTAAACAGATATTGCATGCAATTATTTTACATTTTCAATATGTGATAACATCTTATATAAAAATCTAGATTAGATGATGTTATTGCACACGAAAAAGTTGAAGGTATGGATTTTGAGGAACAGTGTACGAGTAACCATATTATAAAACAAAATAATACCTTACTACCTACATTAAATGTTTTCGGCGGACAATCCTAACATCTATAGTGATGTCATCTCTGATGTAGAGAGACCATTATCACCCATACAAAGAACGTAGAAACTTTATTATTGGAAGTAGAAATTGAAAGAATTGTTTCACCAAGGTAGTGTATTACTTATAAGAATAAATACAGTTAACACACAGAAGAACTAAAATTTTAGCTTTGAATTGGATGGACGTAGGATTGTTGATGTTTCATCTTTTCTGGAGCAAATATATAAAATCGGCTACCATAATCCATTTAATTGTTCTGTTGTGGATATGCATATTATTTCAGAACAAAGCAATGGTTTGTCTTCACAAATTACACTTCAATGTAAAATGTGCGGAATACAAAAAAAAAATACTACTGATTCCATTAACACCTCAAAAATAAATGATAGTGTTGTTTTGGCAGCAACGTCTATAGGAATCGGCTACTCCCAAGCTGATGAATTTTTCTCTGTTCTTGATATCCCATTTATGGCTAGTAAAACCTACAATAATTCTCATGATAATATAGCTCATATAATTTATGATATTGCCCTAAAAAGTATGGAAGAAGCAGCTAAAGAACCTGAAATAGCCAAAAATATAGGAGATGTTGACAATAATGGTATAACCGTTGTAGTGTATGGAGCTTGGTCGAAGCGATCATACAATGTCAATTACAACGCTCTTTCTGGAGTTGTAAGTGCTTATTGTGTTATTATTTGTATTTCATTGTAGATTTATTATAAATATAAATTAAAAATGTGATATTATTATTTTAGGCGTTCGAAGACTGTATTTATGTAATTTTGTATCCCACATCCGATAGCGCCGTTAGATTTTTGCTATTTGTTATTAATTAACGCCGCCCATTATAAATAAGTTTTTGATAACTTGTATTGATACGATCCCCCACGTGGAAAAATCCAGTTTTCACCCCGAAACAGTATAAATAGCCGGCGAAAATTATGATTTTCAACAGTTCTAGTTCGATTTATTTTGAAAAACTTTGATTTTATTTTTGTTAACTTTCATTAATTTTTGTATATTTTGTCCTAACCTTAGTACTCTTGGAAGGTTCTTCGAGTACTCCGTTCCTCTACACCTTAGGAAGGTTTCCAGGTGTATCCTATATCTCCGTCTCATTTTTTTGTTTGTTTCAATTAAGCTCATTTATTATAAAATAAAAGTCTTCTCAATTGCTCCTACCGTCCCCTTATTTTTCCAACCGTGGTTGACCCACCGCGTTCCCATTTGTTTATTTTTATTAATAAAATTTATTGTTATTTGTTTCCAGAATTTTGTTGTTTTTCTTTTCATTACCCAAAACCTGGATTCTCCGACTGTAACCCCCAAAAGCTACTTGGAGGCGAAAGAGTTCCTTAACTCTCTGATAATAAGCGTCAAAGTCGACCTTTTTCTAGGACTGTACCAGAAATGGGACGACACAATGATGTAGATTTAAATTGTTGTTTTGTTGTAAAAAAAAATGTACAATAACCGCGCTTTGGACGATGTTTGTAGACACAGAAATAACAACCAGGAAGAGAATGTTATGCTGCAAAGATGGAGACGTACGGTTACCGGAGTTACGTCGTTGTTCGGAGGAAATCGAAAGATTATTGGTCGAGAGAATTGGAATTATAGGAAAAATATTAGAGCGATAAACGGCCTGTTTGCGATGGCATCTTTTACCGGCTCGATACCGAACGGCATCAACGTTAGGCAAGGAGCGTAGTCCTTTACACTATGCGGACAGATATACCATTTTGCAAATCTAATTCCCGACGGGGAAGATTTCGCAAATCCAAGGGGGAATCAACATTATTTTATCGATGGCGATGACGCGATCGAACGGCGAATACAAAAAATTGGAGATAGAGTTGTGCGAGAGGTCGTCAACGTATGGGTATCGTCGTATAGGACGAACAAAGATGTTTTAGAAGAAAGAAGAAGAGTTGAAGGCGTTGACGCAGAAAATGTGGGATACGCGACGACTTGACAACTCATCATTTACCGGAGAATCACAGCGACGTCGCTGCCTTATTTGCCGGATATGAGCCGCCGTTCGACGTAGATTTAAAAATATATCCGAAGAGTAGAAACGCACATCACGAATTGAAAAATTTGAATAAATTAGCCGATCCGATGGTATATCCGTTGTTTTTCGCGTACGGAGCGTACAGTTGCGACGTAACACTACGGCATCAACTGAATACGGCGAAGAGCGTTACCATAAGGGAGTTTTACAAGTACAGGTTGCAGTGTCGGGAAGAATTTTTAATTTTGCATAATTCCTAAATTAACTGTTTCAACAATATATCGTGGGCGCGTGAGCGGCAGCAAGCTAATTATGGTATTTGAAGCAAAGAAACAGACACAGGACGCCCAACCTGTTTACTACAATGAAGTGCAATCCGAAATGGGATGAAATTCAAAACAATCTTGAATACGCGCAAAAGTACGAGCAACGGCCAGACTTAGTTGCGAGGGTGTTTACAGCGAAATTAAACGAATTCATTATTGACGACATCGTCAATAAGCAACTTTATGAAGTCCTGCTCAGTTACATGTATACAATCGAATTGCAAAAACGTGGTTTACGAAAAGTATAGATAAATTAATATCCGCCCATTTCCCGGACGAAAACGAAGAGCCCAGATTACATCGAATAGTCGCCGAGTGTTATATACATCGTCCATGCGGCTTAAACAATCGCGGCGCCTCATGTATGCGCGACGGAGCGTGCACGAAGAGAACAAACGATGTTGCATGTGGGTCATATACAACAGCCGCGAAACAAAAGACCGACGACGGTCGATCGATCCAAACGGGAGATGTGGTAATCGATAATACGGTAAAATGAAATATAGGTGCCACATAAACTTCGAGATATGCGATCGTTGGCCTCTGTAAAATATTTACTAAAGTACGTGCACAAACGACCGGATTGCATTACAATGGAATCGCGCAACGAAAGGAACGTCTTGGATTGGAATGAAATCGACCGATAATTAGAATGTCGCTACGTTAGTTCGATGCAAGCGGTTTGGCGTTTGTTTGAATATAAATTGAATGATAAATCCCATAGCGTTTTTATTTTATTTAAATTTACGTAAAAATATCGAATTGAAATCGAATATTCCCGGTAACGTGGTCGAACGAACCTTTCCTTGTCTTCAAAGTTCTAATTTCTAAACATTCAAAACTTTGTAATTCTCTAAGCAACATGGTTAACTACCTCATTTCAACTCACTTGACGACTTCCAGCTATTTATGAATGTCTACGGAGAGGGCGAAACCACTTGGACAATCAGCCCAACTCATCCAGGCCAGACCATAATCTCTTGGCCTACCAGATATTCAAGAGGAAGATACCCATTCGTCGACAATGCGGGGATTTTCCCTCTTGAAGCTGTCGAAACCATATGCCTTCTAGATACGGAAGTAAGGGAGCTGTTCGCACAGATCAACGGAACCCTCAGTGTCTTGGAAATTGATTTGAATGATTGCGACGCATGTAATGCGAAGGATTTATACCATCGCTATCCTGCATATCGTCCGGGGGCCAACAATCTGGTGGCTTTTCCAAAAGTTCAAATAGAGCAAGATACATCATGTATTCTGGTCCATGCATCAATGGCAGGATGTGAGGCTCTCCTAAGGTCATTGCCCTTTGATCCTACCACCAATGCCTACGACGAACCTCCGTTTGTAAGAATAGAAGCTTCAATAGCTACACGCGGTAACGTGGTCGAACGAATAATCTTTTTATCGCGCTTGACGCATGCGCTATATTACAATAATCACACTTCTTGTGTGGTTTTACAAAAAAGCGCTAGATGTCGTTAACATCTTCATTACAAAATTATTGTGAGACGGCAGTTTTGTCACCTCCTACTTCAGAGACACTCTCAACACCTTCCACTACATCAACCATTTCTAAAACGAAACGGCTTTCAAAACCGTATGTTTACAGAGATTTCTCGAAAATATCGAAAACAATTGAAAAGGGGACCATTTCACTAATTTTTTTCAAGAACATTGCCTCCTGAACTACAAATCGAAGTTAAACATCGAATTTCAATGTTACTGTATGAATTCGAGGTAAAAGCAATGAAAACATCAAGTTTTAGTGCCAATGAAGATTCGAAAGATTTAAGAGAAGAAATCCAGGCTAAATATTCAACAAGTTCTAACCATACCTTAACAAGAGATAACGATAATAGCCGGTCCAAACCTTACAGTCCAATATACGAGGCTGAGGGTTGAAAACGAAACAGAGGTGCAGATGTTGGCATCCGTGATGCATAAGTATGTATTTGACTTAAGTGTGGACAGGGATGACTAATTTCCCCAAATTGAAAGTCAACAACAAGTACAACAACATAGCAACGAAGATGTAGAAGACACTATTGGACTTTGACACTATTCGTGAAAATCTAAAGAGACAACCACCACCACCATCACAAAAAGGAATGGCTACAATTAATTTGAGTGATGATGATCAAGAAGAAGAAGAAGACATTACTAAAAAGAGGAAAGTCATCGCATTTCCTGACGACGATGATGACTTTCAGACTTGTTGTAGTAAAGTAGTAGATGAGGATGATCAGTGTAACATGAAAAACTTTTTAAAAAGTAGAAATTGTTAATAAAAAACATAATAAAACAAAATTTTTATATTGTATAAACCAATTATATAACAAATGTACATTCATTAACCCATTGATTAGTATGAACGTACCGGTACGTTCTCGTAACGGTAGCAAAAAGAGCGTAAAAATTACGACAAGTGTTGAATCGGACTTATCCGAAAATGAACAAGAAATTACAAGTAATAGTGACTCAAGTGATGTTGAATCGGTCTTATCCGAAAGTGAACAAGACATTGCAAGCAATAGTGACTCAAGTGATGTTGAAGAGAATCCGATAGTTCAAAATTGTCGGGGAGAAGGAAGCGCCGAGCGTTTAGGCAACCCACCGTGCCGCTGGGCGACGCGTGCGTGAGATATATTCCGGGTGAACAATCCGGTAGTAACCGTGCTCAGATAAAAAAAGGTGGAGGTTTTGGATGGCGATTTGTGTTTAAATAAAAGAATAAAATAATAAAATCTATTCTTACTTATATTTCCTTCCCCATTTTTCCCTTCCTTATCACAATACTTTGAATTTTAGTTTTACGCACATTGATTAATTTAACGCACGATACACACGTGGTGGTGGTCGAGTCGCAAGAGACCGAGCGCCCCCTCTCAAAAGTTTATATATAAAATTATTTCAAAAACCGGTCGGTACAATGGGTTGCCTGAACATTACCACCCACCAAAAAATAAGTGAATAATTATTTTTTCAACAAACAAAAAAAAACTAGTGAAAATTGATAATTGTCNCTTATATTTCCTTCCCCATTTTTCCCTTCCTTATCACAATACTTTGAATTTTAGTTTTACGCACATTGATTAATTTAACGCACGATACACACGTGGTGGTGGTCGAGTCGCAAGAGGCCGAGCGCCCCCTCTCAAAAGTTTATATATAAAATTATTTCAAAAACCGGTCGGTACAATGGGTTGCCTGAACACCGGGTGTGTTGTTCAAATAGCAGATATATATAATAAGCGTAGAGCTGAGCAGTGTTTTTAGAAGTGTATCTTTATTTTATTAACGATTAATAAAGTCAAAAAAACGAAAGGGAGTGTTTAAAAAGAACCTAACCAACTTGAGCTACGAAACAAAAATATAAATGACTTTCTTTGGGAAAACAACAGTGCTGATTATGAACCAACCCTCTTTCCATTACTAACAAACAGTGGAATATGTGACGGAATTTTAGAAGAAAATCCAGCAGAGTATGATTGTTTTGTTGCCACCAGAATTTATAACTCATATTACATCAAAGACAAATAATTTACATATATTCGTTGTAAATACAAAGACATTAGAAGAGAATAGTAAAATACACAAATGGGTTGATACTACAGAAGATGAGGTCTATGTTTTTCTTGCCATTACAATGCTCTCCACTCATATGAATAAAAATTAATGGAAAGACTATTGGAGTACAGATAATTTCATTGAAACCCCTATTTTTGGAAAGATAATGTCCCAAGATAGATTTTCTTTACTGTTGCGAATGCTTCACTTCTCTGACAATAACGAACCACATGTAGGGGATAAACTGCAGAAAATAAG
The DNA here is from genome assembly GCF_000648695.1 of Onthophagus taurus. Taxonomy (NCBI): domain Eukaryota; kingdom Metazoa; phylum Arthropoda; class Insecta; order Coleoptera; family Scarabaeidae; genus Onthophagus; species Onthophagus taurus. The sequence continues at coordinate 33,503 of NW_019280754.1, read as the reverse complement.
ACCTATTATTGAGTTGCTACGAAATCATTTCAAAGCATTTATGAAACCTTTTAAAGATTTGTGTATCGACGAAAGTATTGTACCTTGGAAAGGCCGACTAAGTTTCAAACAGATTTGGGATAAAACTTTTTATTTTATGTTACGTGGAGACTGGTTTCATTCTGGATTTCATTGTTTATACTGGTTCTTCTACTGAAATACATAATATTGCAGGTTTACGCATTTCTGGCTCTATAGTTACAACATTACTCGAGGCATATTTAGACAAGGGTCATACAATTTATTATGATAAGTGGTACTCAAGACCTCAACTAAGTAGCTATTTACTTATGAGAAATACAGGGTCTTGTGGAACAATAAAATACAATAGGAAGGGCATGCCTAAAAATTTTCACAATAAAATGAAGGGCGAAATTGAAATGAGAAACACACAGAACATGTTGGTGATAAAATGGCACAATAAAAGAAACATACACATGCTAACAACTGTCCATAAAAATGAAATAAAAGACACGGGAAAAAGATTTCAATACCGGTGAATCTAGTGTAAAACCAAGCTGTATAGTTGATAACAACTTGAAAATGGGAGCTGTAGACAAAGCAGATATGGTTATAAGTTTTTCATTGACGGCCAGAAAATCAGTAAAATGGTACAACAAATTTTTATGCATCTTACCAAATGAGAACAGGAACCTAGCAAAGTTTAGACTTGAGCTGGTGAGGCAAATTTTTGAAAAACGTGCAACCGAAAGAAAAAATCAGAGAGGCGGAAGACCTTTCAGTGGTGACCAACCACTTCGGTTGAAGGATAGACATTTTCCTGTACCAGTCCCACAAACTGAAAAAAAGTTATCGAAGACACAAAGACAAGGCCATGTTTGTAAACACACCACCAGAAGAGAGAAGAAAAGAGAGCACAAGATTTATGTGCCAAGAATGCGGGGTTGGTTTATGCGTTCATCCTTGTTTTGAAAAATATCATACTTTAAATTTTTTTTTAAATAAAGTTTAGTTAGTTCTAAGTTGTTTGTTGATATTTTGAAAATAAAAGTGAATAGAAATATAAAAAATCTCACTCTGTAGAGATTGAGTTGTAAAATAAAACTTACAAATCAAAGGGTTAAAGAACAATTTAATGAATTAATAGAATGACCATTACAATGATAATTAACTGAACTTTTTTTACGTAACTCGTCAAAATTTGAACAATTAAATTTCTCTACATCTATTATATTTTCTGAAACAATACAACAATTGTATTTTATTATAATTATGTCTTGAAGAACTCTGATGCTCGTACACTGTTTCCGGATAACATCGACACTTTGGGGCTACCCTATTAGCAAAACTGGAGGAAAGAATAATGGTGGAATTACCCTTACTATATTAATGGACCTGCTCCTTTTGTAATATTGGAACTGCTCAATCTAAATAATAACGGCGCCTGATACTGTTTGGCTTCATCGACCAGATGAGGGCTGGACCCTCCTTCTAAATCCGAAAAGTATGAAAAAGGTTTAGAGTACCTTTACCCCGCTCCAACAATGGGTTACTGCTCACGACGGCCGATACGTTCAATGAGGTATGGTCGTCAAAAGACAATACCTTTTAGCCTGCTCCAATAATGGGTTACTGCTCACGAGAGCCGATACGTTCAATGAGGTATGGTCGTCGAAAGACAATACCTTTTGTAATGGAAAAATACCTTAATAGATTCTATAAATTGAACCATGTGCAATCTTACGCCAAAGAAAGGAAATATCATATATTGTTGACGACAGCAATTCGGCCGTCGACGTAGGTAATAGGAATAAGTAGAATAGAATAGTATTAAAAGTCTTAAGCAAGCCCTCATCGATTAAACTCGCGACCGGTGTTATAAGGGAAATAAAATATGTTTTAAAATTAACACTTTGTGTTTAAATAAAAATCTGATAAACTATAAAGTAAAGACATTACACTTTTACACTGCTCCAATAATGGGTTACTGCTCACGGGAGCCGATACGTTCAATGAGGTATGGTCGTCCGACAAAAATCTCCACCAAGAAGATTACCCTTCCAAATAGATATTAATAACATTATTTGGAGGTAAAAAGGGTATGACTTATAAACCCGTTAGAATAAAAATGATGGTGTTTTGAGATAGAGATAAACATATAATAAAGATATAAATATATTAAATATAGAAAATATACCCCACATATAATATGGTATAAAGATATAAATATAATAAGTATAGAAAATATACCCCACATATAATATGGTATATAGATATAAATATAATAAATATAGAAAATATACCCCATATAAAATGGTACAAAGATAGAAATATTATAAGGATATAGATATGATAAATAGATATAGATATATATCTATAATTATTGGATCCTCCTACCAAACCGTAAAGACCCGTCAATAGAGGTCATCAAACATCATAATGCGGATGTTATAAAGTGATCGGGAAATAACAACTGAATGTTGTGCATCGTCAGCTTGGCACACTTTATTAACACATATATAAACACACCGCTATCCACAAGCAGTATCAGTTTGGTAACAATATCGCAACGACCTGGCCGAAAACAACAATGGGGAAAACACAGTCTAAAGAGGTTCAGCCTAACCAGGAGCTCATCGAAAATGGAGCTGTTAATGCGAACTTTGTGGTCCAAGAGTCCCATCTATCCGTTTCAAATGATCTCACCGTTATGTTCTATATCCTGTTTGTGATGATGGTTATTAGCTTCGTTATTAACAAACCACCCTCTATATTAAATTGCGTTTTATATAATTATTTGGCTTAAGTCAGCGCTATCGCTTAAGGTGTTGGTGCGCGACCGAATTTGACTCGGGGAGTCGAGTACCAACTACCAAGGTATATAGAAGCTACAGTCTTCCCCTTGACTTCGCTCCATTTTTTAATTTAATTTAAATTATCAATACTAAATTCGGAAAAGCTTCTAAATACGCTGGTGGTTTGTGCTGGGTAATTTGCTAGAGAAATCGAATTCTCCTATCGAAATTGTGCCTTGAAGCCAGCTCCTGAAGCGTCCGAATCCTGGCAGAACAGCGTCGTCGTAGCGTAGAAAAAGTAAGCATAATCAATTAATATTGTTCTTGAAATTCAGGTTTATTGCTAGTACAAATTGTATCCACGAATAACCCTCATATTTAGTTAGCTAAATCCACTGGAAAGTCGATTGTTACTAATTGAAATTCTAAATAGATAAATGTGTTATAGTTACTTCGAATGTTAACGTTCCGTAATCAAAAATTTGTTCACTTAGTTTTTTCTTTTCTTTAATATTTTAACTTAATTTTCTCGTTTGTTTTACCTTTCTATTTTTTTTATATACATATTATTTCTCTTAAGGGGACTGGAGGGTCAGATTTTCGATTTTTTTTTTATTTAATTTTTTTAAAGAACCAACATTTATTTGTATAAATAAAAACAAAAAACATTAAAATTTTGAAAAATGTGAAAGTTATACCCAATATTACATAGCAACGCATTAAAACAAAATACGCGTCCGCGGCGCGGCCGGCGGCGGCGCGACAGCGCGTGCGCGTTTGACTTGTCTAACGTCAAACGTCATTTTTAAATGTCGGGATATGTTCTGACTCGGAATTGTTAACCCCGTTAACGCGTTATTTTATCAATAAACATAATGAGTAGTGTATGTATCGACGGAAAAAATCGTGGAAAACGACCTCGCAAACGTAAATTTTACGGTAACCAGTATACGTCTACAAAAGACGATTTACAACTTCCTGCCGTATCTATATCGACGTCGTCAAAAAAAGTAAGTGCATCTGCTGATATTTCTACGAAAGTAAATTCAAGTATCGATTATGAAGTAATAAACTTTATTACTGTGTTTTCTGCAATTGCATCTTTTGTAAAATGCAAAGATTGTGATGGAGAAGTAAACTTTACCAAACATGCTAAAAATGGACTTGGTTTTAAAATTAAAATTTCATGCGATACTTGTAATGATAGATTTGTTCCTTCAAGTCCCATAAAAACCGTTTATTCAAATGTAACTTACGAAATTAATACAAGATTTATTGTCGTTATGAGATATTTGGGAATTGGGTATAGTGGAGTAAAAATATTTTGCGGTCTCATGGATTTATGTGTACCAGCGTGTCGTAGTACATACAACACAATTATTAAAAAAATTCGAAATGCTGCATCTGCTATTGCAACCGTCTCAATGAATACTGCAGTAAGAGAAGAAATTGAATGTTCGGAAAACAAAAATAGTTTAGTTGTATCTGGAGATGGTTCATGGCGTAAACGTGGATTTCAATCATTACACGGCATTGCATCGCTTATCGGAAATTATACTGGCAAAGTACTTGATGTCGTTGTGAAATCATCTTATTGTGCTGCCTGCAAAATTTGGGAACATCGGTGTGGAACATCAGAATATTTAGAATGGTTAAATATACACGAAGAAGAATGTAATGCTAATCACGAAGGCAATGCTGGTAAAATGGAAGCTGATGCAATTATTGAGATGTTTGAGAGCTCTGAATCAAAGTATGACGTTAAATATAAATATTATATTGGTGACGGTGATTCGAAAACCTTTAAAACCATTCTTACTAAGAAACCATATGGTGCGGAATTTGAAATATATAAGCGAGAGTGCGTAGGCCATGTACAAAAAAGAATGGGTACTCGACTCCGTTCAATTAAAAAAGAGAAGAAACTTGGCGGCGTAGGAAAGTTGACGGACAATCTTATAGGTGAACTAACTAAATATTATGGTAAAGCGATAAGAGCCAATAGTGATAGCGTTGAAAAAATGAAAAACTCGATTTGGGCAACATATTACCACAAATGTTCCACTGATGATCATCCGCAACATGAGTTTTGCCCTGTCGGACCTGAGTCATGGTGTTCATGGCGGAAAGCGGAAGCCGAAGGTAAATTGGAAACATATATACACAAGCCTGCAATTCGTTGTAATGTACAGCGTGAAATTTTTCCCATTTATGAAGCTCTTTCCGACGATACACTACTACAAAGATGTCTTGGTGGATATTCTCAAAATGCAAATGAGAGTTTCAATAATAAAGTGTGGAAAATAGCGCCTAAAACTTCATTCAGTGGAACGGAAACTATTGAAATTGCAGCTTTTTTGGCAACAGCGGTATTTAATGATGGCTGTCATGCATTATTGGCATTATTTGAAAAACTAAATATCAGTTATGGAAACCGAACTGTACTCGCTTGCCAAGAGGAAGACAACCGTCGTCTTCATGACTCGGACATTTCCGTGCAAAGGCGTTCGAAACAAAGCCGTATAAAGAAAATTCGGGATCTACAGAAAAAAGCTGACGAGGATATAGGTCCGGAAAGCTGTTTTTACCTTCCAGGAAATTTCTAAGTCGTGTAAGAATAATTATTTGAACGCAAACTACATTTAAACTTTAAACGCGTTTTTCTCGATTTTTTTTTTTTCAACTTTTTGCAGTGATTTGTCCGAAACTAAGCTTCGTATCGATTAGATATTTTACAACAACAATATTTGTTCATCTGGCTCTCAGATGAACCACGGACAACTCGTTGAAAATATTTTATTTCGAGATATTAATTTTTTTTACTGCAAAAAGACTGAAAAATTTAAATTTTTTCTTAATAATAATTGCTATTTTGTTAATTTTATTCGATTCTTTTTTATAGTGGTTCACCGGATAATGATAAGGCTCCTCAAAATTTCTAGCCAATATTCGCTCCGATCGAACCACCGAGAGCCGAGATATTACTGTAAAAACGACATCTTGAATGAAAAAAAAAGAGTTTGTTTCAGTTATGTTTCTCGTATATTTGTATGAGTATTTGTTAATAGACAATATTTTTCTACTCTTCATATGTTGCATAAATATACCTAAAATTTTCACTCTTGCATGTTTAATCAGTTCGTCAAAAAATATTATTAAAAACAAGCACGATTTTTTAGCAATCTGACTCTCCAGTCCCCTTAATTTAATATATTAATATTTTTTTATATAAATTCTTGTTTGGTATTATTTCAATTTCAACACAAGGGCTACGATCCTCCCTCCTCTTACTCATCAACTTCTTAAACCGTTCGGCCAAGTACGTAACTTGCCTGGTGGCAGCATCTCAAAAATCTTCTATAATTTTCCCCTTTTCTGTAAATACACGCTACCGTACTTCTTTTTTTTTTTTCGTCCACATCATTGGTGGCGGTGTTCCTTTTACCCCGTCAACGTTACAGCGTTTAAGTGATACCCGTTGGTGTGCACGTCATGATACTGTTTATGCTTTATTTGTAAATTACAAAAGTATAATTGATATACTGTCAACATTTGTAAATGACGAATCTGAAACACCCATAAGTAAGAGTGAAGCTTTAACTGTTCTTAAAACATAGAAAATTTTGAATTTGTCTTGTTGACAATTATATGGTTGAAAATTCTGGAGAGGATAAATGCCGTCAGTTTAGCACTAGAAAATCCTAAATTAAATCTGTGTCAAGGTGTACATCTTTTAAAATCTCTTATTACTTTCATTGATAAATTTAGAAATAGTTTCAACGAAATGAAGTCGTTGGCCCAACTGATGAATGCAGATTTTAACTATCCATACAGAGCCGAAACTAAGAGAAAAAGAAAACGTAAACTATTCGCAGATGAAATAAAAGAAAACGAGGTTTTATTAACAGGTCGGGATAATTTTAAAATAAACGTATTTTTTGTAATTTGCTATTGCTTGAACCATGAATTAAGAAGACGAATAGAATCTTACACAGAAATAGAAACTTCATTTAGATGTTTTTTTACGGTAGATGATCACCAAATCATTAGAAAGGCTTCCTATCATATATGACAATAATATATAATAATAATAATAGTATTAACTTAATGCAAGAATTTCAGCACTTCAAAATCAAAATCAGCGTTCTCCTGCGGCAAACTATCGTGACGCAGAAAACTATCTGCAGTCAGAGGTTAGCCAGACAAGAGGACGCGGACCATTTAGAGGTCGCAGATCCCAAGGTCGAAGGACCTATCAAAATACAAGGGCCGATGCGTATAGGCTAAAACAATCCAAAATTGAGAACGACTTGTTAGATGAGTTAATGAAAAAACTTTTTCTAGGCATAAAGAACGCGGAGCAAGGAATGGAAACGTTGGAGGCATGGTGCGGGCACTCAGATAGCCTAAACAACACTGTCCTTTCTCGATGGGAATAAGGCAATAGATGTTGTTGTAAAGTAAAATAACCCAAAAAAAATAAGTTTATATATTTTTATTTAAAATTTGGTAAATCGGTAAAAGTGTCGATCAAGAAGTAGCGTTGCGTTACCAAGAACTTGTATTTCGCAAAGAATAACATTTATTTGATTGATTATCGATTTTTCTACTTTGTCAGCAATCTTGGACTTGTTGCCAAGTGCGTTTTATTGGGTCAATATATCGTTTGATTAAATTTTGATTGGTTGAAAATGATGAGACCATCGGTTGGGAAATGCAAGTTCGATAGAATAATGTTAATTTAGAATCAGATCGATATAAGTGGTAAAAACAAAAGCACTGTTGGGAAGCCGCACAACAATAAATATATTTAGTTATACCAGTTGTTTCAATCACCAACCCTAAAACGGAACTTAGCTATCATAAGTTCCAACAACAACACATGTATTGTACAAATTTGACAAGCGGTCAAAACTAACCTAAAAATAAGATTCACATCTAAATATTTTAATTAATTTATAGTTCATTTCATTATGTATAAGATGTTTAGAAAATGCTAATATGATATAACAATTAAAAGTTGATGTAGGGCTTAAAATCACTAATTTTTGTGTCAAGATGATTATATTACAAAGGAATAACAATATAAATTATATAAAGGAAAAATATTAAAAAAAATATGGACTCACAGTATAAGGAAAACAAAGCATTAAATATTTAAGAAGAATAGTGGAGAGAAGGAGTGGAAGGGACCACTTGAGAATTCTACCTGAAACAGGATGTTAAAAAAGCCTGTAAATAAATGGATGTAAATTGAAATAACAACAAAAAATGTAATAAAAATTCTAAAATCCAAATGAATTAACCAATGATGTGGTTGAGCAACAGATGATCTTACAAAAAAAAATCAAAAATAATAATAATATTGAATAAGTAATGTACAAAAGTTGTTTTTCTTTTAAGAAAAAAGATTGAAATACAAGGTTCTAAGACGATAACTGAAATATGTGTTCATACGAATCAATATGGAGAAAACATTACAGCTAAGTGGAACGAAAGTCATATTGCTCACCGAAAAGAATGGAAAAATGTTACATTGGATGAATTATTGCGATACTTATTACTAGTGGTAGAAATCGGGGAAGAAGACTTCAGTTGACAAAAATGTGAACCGAAAATGAACTATTTTTTCCCAAACAACCATTTTTCACAGCTGTTATGTGACGAAATAGATTCAAAGAAGATTTGACGATCAATCAACTAGGATGGAAAGAATAAATACAACCAAAGATAAATTGAATCATAAAATTTTCTAGTCCCTTCAGTTTATGCGAGTTCTTCGTAGAGAGTTGATTAATCACAGAGTTGATAAACTTATTGTTTTAAAAAGGTTGTGAAAATAAAAGTAAGTAATATTTTATTTTAATTTGCAGTCCTACAAAAATTTATTCGTTTCTTTAATTATACCAGAATAAATAAAATTGTCCATAATATTGACGTGCGATGTCGGGTAGGAAGAAAAGAAAACTAGAAGATGAAAACAGACAATTTAAAAATAATTGGGANCTTTCCGATTACTTGTGATTACACCGGAAGTGGTATCAATTTTCATATTTCAAATGGAACACCTGTATTTTATTAGATTTCTGAAACCTTTGTTCAATTTTAGGCCAATTGTATGTTACATTAATACAATAAATAGGATATATTTAAAAAAATATGAAAGCTGTAATGTTACCTTCAATAATTTATAAATCTGATCGCTGGAAAACAAGGTTTGTGTTGGTAATAAATTATCGGAGGATCAGTAAGGTTCGTCGAAATGCTATACAGGATGTTCAAATTATAATATCAAAGTTGAACTTTAGAAAAGCCGTAAAAGTCAATTTTTTCAAATAGAAACCCTAACATATATGATTCATTTTGTTTAAAACCACGACATAATAAAATTGAAAGCATCCAAAGCGCATTGGATAACAAATAAGCAGCTAGAGGAAAGAAAACTTTATTGTTCAGATTTAATTTTAAACGAAACTGTAATACCTAAATGAGAAAATGTAAAATAACAAACATAACTATTTAATTAAATGTTCAAAAACACTGCAATTTTCTCCTAAACATGCTTCAATTGAAAAGTATAGAGTTATTGTGTCCTTGTTAACATGAGTCGGTTGGTGGCCTCCCGGATAGAGTTGCCAAATAATGAATTGAAAGCAGCTCAAATTGCTGTTTTGGTTTGTCGCTTACAGGATCCCCATACACTTGGTCTTCCAGTGGAGTTAAGTCGGGAGATCGCGGTGGATATGTGTATGGCCTGTTAATTCCAATCCATCTATGTTCAAACATATCGTTTACCACAAATCTCACTGCATTGGTCCTATGTAAAGGAGCACCGTCTATTTGATACCAAGCATCGCGGGCTTCATATTCTGGAAGGAATTCTGCCCCCAACACATTGCATTGCTACCTGAAATTAAGTTTTCATCGTAAAAAAAGCGATAAAATTTTATCGTGTTTTTATCACACAAAACACATTAAAACTCCACGATTCTTCAAAGTTGAATTTTGCTTCATCGGTCCAAATTATGTTTTTTGTAAAATCGTTATCTTGTGACTTAATTAAAAACCATTCACAAAATTCCACCCGTGATACCAAGTCTCCGTCTTTCAAATGTTGAACACCGTAAAATTTAAACAGTTTCCACTTATGTTTTAATAAAATACGGTGTATGGCTAGCCCAGGGAATTCGAAGAGCTACTTTTGCATCTCTTATGGAATTTTTCGGGTATGCAGTGAAATAGGCAAGAATTATGGTTTCATTTACCTCATTGTCAGTAACATGTTTCGTTTTACTAAATTTTTGAGAAAATATTCCAAATTCCCGACAATTCCTCAGTAGTAACCTCTTTACAATACCCTTACTTGGTACGGGAAGAGTTGGGGTATAATTCAATAATTATCATGTCGCGTAAACATCGACAATTTTTTTTTAATCGACGGGAACTCACTCAAAAGTGTGGAAAAGTGTTAAACGTACCGAAAAATGACTTTAAAGTTTCGACGTGACTACACTTTTTGTGACGTCATCGACCGTGCTAACCATATAGTGCCCATTATACAGGGTGATTCACATAAGAACCGACACAGAACACGGACATGTAGAGGACTATAAATTAAGATGATTTAACACAACTTATCTCTACACTAAGTTGAGGCAAGGTGTATAGAACATAAGGTTACCGTTCCCTATGCCTCTGTAGTCGATTATTACAGAATTATTACGATTATCGATTATTACCCCGCGGATTGACGTCACTGGTTCGATACAGTCAGAGTAAAAGATAGTCTATACGTGCCTATACTGTGGTACAGTCGTTGATTAAGGGTGATGGTCCTCTAAATTATGACAGATTTTTTTAACCTTTTGGTGAATTTTTGGTGAACACACCTATGGAGTGTACAACTTAGTATAGAGGTAAGTTACGTTAAATCATCTTAATTTATTGTCCTCTACATGCCCCTGCTCTGTGTCGGTTCTTATGTGAATCACCCTGTATATAGAATATAGTATACAGTGTCCGCCAAAAAGTCAGCAACACCTGTTTTATTTCTGTTCCATTGCATCAACGTTCCTGAAATTTAGCTTATATGGTAGGCTCATACCGATCTTTCGATCTAAAGTATTTTCAAGATGGTAGCCACTTCCGGTCCACCGGAAGTAAACCTCAACTTCGCTATTTTAAATGGAATGCTATAATTTTTATTGCTCCTTTTAATTGTATGCGAAAAAATATGTTGACTTTGATAAATGTTACTGGTACCTAGCATTTTTTGTTTTCGAGTTATTTTGATTTTAAGGTTTTGTTTGGTAAATTTCACCATGCTTTTAAAACCCCATATCTCAGCCAATATTCATTCAAGAAAGCTCTAACTTGGTACGATTACTCTTCAGATGATATCAAATTGATTGCCATGTGTTGTATCAGAGTATCTTATATCTTGGTAAATGTTGACTTTATAAAAAAATATTTATACAAAAGTTGTTTAATATTTTATTTGTCATTATAAGACTGCATTCGATTGTTTTTAATTCTGAAAACAAATGAGTAACGAATAACACTTGAATTTTTTTAAATGGTAGTTAACCATGTGTAACTCAGCAAAATTTGCTGCGCTGACATACTGATACTGGCGCACCTAAGTGAGTTAGCGCAATGTATCAACTCAATTCGCCATAACGCAGTTGCTGATGCATCATATCTATCGGTGATATCATATGCGCCGGCGCAGCTAGCCTGATATCTCGTTCCAAGTTCTAGCAAATGCAGGTTTTATATGTGACTAAGGGCTAGAATTTTCACCTACATATCTGTAAATTTTTAATAGCTATTTGACAGATCTGCCAGATTTTTAGCCCTGTTAAACTCCTCAAAATGAGAATATGTTACGGTGGCGGTGTACAGAATGTGAATCTTAAAGAGTACATGGCGCGTTTTGTACAACGTCGCCATTATATTTGCTCATTTGAAAGGCTATAATAGGGTGATAAATCTGACAGATCTGTTGCATACCTATTGAGGACTTTATAGATAGTTGAAAATACCAGCCCTAAGTCTTATGCCGCCTGTACCATAGCAGTTGTGCGTTAAACTTTGGGTCTACGAGTGTGTTGCACCTATCTAGTAAGCCACACCAGCGTACGCTACTACGCCAACGATGGCGCAATTGAGTTGACTCATTTTAAAGTTGGGTATCGGCGCACGTAACATGCTGTATTGAGTTAACTCAATTGCGCCGCGCAGCGCAGTGTTACACATCTCTATAGTGTACCCTTTCGTTAGGCTCATTTTATAGCGAAAATATACAGAATGCCCATTATGTATGGAATATAGTATACAGGGAGTCTCGTATCTTCCGCATCAGAGCATTATACAGGCGTTCGTTGACGCGATCTTTCTAATAAAATTTTTCTGCAATGTTTATAATAACCGCACGGGAACTGTTTTTCGACGTCCAATGGCAAATCGTAAATCAGATTCTGGTAATCGGCCCAACCCTCGGCCGGACCGCCGCGCCGATCAAAACACGTTTCTCACGTGTACTTACCAATAGATTCGACACGCAAAGAGAAATAAACTTTTTTCGTGAATCAAAATCGTCTGTTATTATAAACATTTCGAAAAAATTTTATTAGAAAAATCGCTTCAGAATAATGCATCCTTCAACCGTATAGTGCTCTGATGCGGATGATACGGGACAGCCTGTATTTTTATTGAAAGAAAAGTGGAACTAATACTAGACCTAGAACTAGAAATATTCTACTTACTAGTAGATATTCATGAATCATTCGGGTTTAGCCGTCTTGACAGACGTGGGGTTAAATCCGAATGTTTCTAGTTTTCGATCTAGTGTTAGTTCTAGTATTAACACAGAGTCTATTGACACACAGTGTCTATCTTGAGTCTATCTAACGACACGACAGGTAGTCAGTCGTTATGCATCGAAAGTCTAAGAAAAACAAGGGTGTTTCATCCGTAAATATACGTTGTAATCTCACCTAGTTTAGTGAAAATAACTTTACTTTTAAGTTTATCAGATTGATTTTGTGCGTGGCTATAAAATAACAATTTGTAGGTTAGGTGTTGACCGGTTTAATAGGAAAATGCATGGTTAACATTGCTTGTGACGTCACATCGAATCTTGAATGTGATTTTTCGGTATGTTCTACACTTTTCCGCACATTCTTTTTATTTTTAATGTGTTTTTTTGGGTCATTACAGATTGATTAAAAAAAATCGTCGATTTTTAAGCCATATGATGATTCTTGAATTTTTCCATTTAAATAATCCTCATTACTAAATCCCAAACGTGGCATTTTTTGAGAACAGAACATTGCAAAATGTAACCTAGTTATCACACCAAGTGAAATAAACTATAGCCTTAGCAAATCTCAAACTGTTTAGTTTTTCCGTCCTTCATTTGTTTTGTAATGTCTTTTCTATTTAGCGATTTTTCTTGTGATTCTGCTTAAAACTCGTTTTAACACGATAAATATACATTTTAGGCATAGGACATTCTGCATAAAATTGATCCAAAATTTTTCATAAAATTCAAAAATTACGTCATATGTTACGGTTACCATTCTCCAGTTCAACTTTGATATCATAATTTGAATAGTCTGTATATCATTTCGAAGAATCTTACTGATCTTTGGATAATGCATTACTACCACAATATTCCTAACACAAAACATTGTTTTTCAGTGATCAGGCTAGATGATTTATAAATTATTGAAAGTNTCACATTAAATATCTGTTGTAATTTACTGAAATACCTATATATTATTGTGTATATCTGTGTACATGCTAGTTTGTGTATACGTATCTCATTTGAGCGCGAGTGTGCGCTAGAATTGAAATTTTCTTGTTCAGGTGGGTGGCGGCCCAGTGCCTTGTACATTCCTAAATTTTGGCCCGAAGAGTAATTTGGGTTGGACATGGCTGATCTAAATCCATAACATCTTTCATAAGTAATTGTTTTCTTATGTTTAAAGCATTAATAACCAAATATGAACAGCCATTTATAGAAGTGTCAAATCAAAAATCAACGTTTAGCTAGTTTTGTTATATTAGTTTAAAAAATAATAGTTTTTTTGACGATGGTAAATGTCCAAAATATATTACTAATATAAAAAAGGCAAATAACACAACTGCAAACATTTTTTTAAGTAATTATAGTAAAATGTGCAGGAATACTTTACTTGTACGTTCAACAGACTACCGAAAAATTAAAAAGCTAATATATGGCCTTATTTGGCTTAATTTTGCTTCCTGGACATGTCCTAAAATAAAATATTTCCATTTCCTCCCGAATCGCCCTGTATATAAGTAGTTACTTCTGCTATATTTTCATTCAATCTTATCCTGTTAATGTTCATTTAGATTGATACAATTCATTTAGAGATAAGATTAGCACATAAATACAATAATGGTGCAGGTTGGGCAGGTTAGACTTTAATAGAGATCTTACATATATGTAGAAGTAAACTGTGACAAGTACAACACCTCAGCAGAATCTATTATTTTACACATAAAGTAAGTGTAATAACAAAATAAATTATCGAAAACAATAACTTTAAAAACACAAAAAAATAAAGTCCGCATATAAATAGAAGTTGTAAAAGTTATGACATCAGTAGCCACACAAGTTATGAACGACGTGCTTTTTTAAAATTTTCAGTCTACAAATCAATTAGCAAAATGCCCGAAGCTTTGATATTAAAAGAAGAACATATAATCATCCGTGAAAAGAGTAAGTTACGAATGCACAAATAAAGGCACTGTAGAAAATACAGTTCCAAAATCGGGCAGAAAGAAGGTAGGATGTAATAAAGAACAACAAGAAATCATAAGAAGACTGAACGCGTCAAACGTTTTAAAATTGCTCTTAGAAGATTTACGCTATGAGTATTCCGGAGACGGAAAGTACGGTAGATACCAATATGCAAATTGAAGACGAGACTGTATTAGTCTTCCACCACTAAACAAGTGGCAAGAAAGGCTACTTGAAACTAAAAAGCTTAATTATAAAGCAAACAGGTTGGTGAGCAGAAAAACAACAAAATGCAACAATCTGCTTGAACTGTTTTAATTTAAACATTTTTAGTAAGAAAAGCTTCAATGTCCAAATTTAACTTAGAACCACTGTATAAAAATCATTAGTAATCTTAATTTTAGACAAAGAATCTGAATTTAATATTATCGCATTTGTAGAAAATCAGACTGTGTATTTTATGAGCAAGATCGAATCATACCTTGTAGTCATAATGGTGCAATATACGTGATATTCTGAAATATATTTTGAAAAGATCTCATCTCAACCTCTTTGGCCAAGATGAGTCCTTTTCAAAACAATTATTATGGACATTGAGCATATTGACTTAAGCATGATAGCATGATGATATTCTTAAAATTTAAAACATTGCGTGAAACTGATATTGTTAATATATCTTAATCAGTTAATATATCGTAATAATATTACTTTTACAGAAGTTTGAATAACTGAAAATAATTTTGTGAACAGTTACATAATATGCAGTACACAGAAAACAAGCAGAGTTAAAAGGAAAAGTTACATCTTGGGAACTTTAACAAAAAAAATTATCAAAAAAGCAGATCCCAAAATGTACAGGTTGCACGTACACATGCGTGCCACAAAGAATTATTCTGAAGCTCTGTGGCAATTATTCTTTGTAGAACACTTGTGTACCTATCCATAGCACAGCCATAAAAGACTGGTTGTTCCTAACTACATATCACACATATATGTGTAATCATTGAAACATCTCAGCAGTATATTGTGTAAATAACACATATTGTCTTCCACAAAGACAAGCATAGAATCTCTTATGAACTTTCTAAAGAAATTTGGAGACCCGGCTGCTCCTGACGTTAGTTGGCCATGGGTAAAATTGCTAGTTGATTCAGCCAATTGCAATATGGCTACTGGAAATCATGATTTTTTGAGCTTAATTTGTGTGTGGATTGTCACCAGAAATGACCCAGATCATGACATTGGGAAGGCTTCAACTATTGCTAAGATATCAGCTTTAAACATGACAAATAATGCTAGAATTATTGAGAGAAAAGAAAATTTAAAAATTTTTTTGCACGTGGTTTGTTGACAATGTTCTTCCGATTTTTCGTTAGTTTCATTGCAATTTAAAGACTCGCCCCGAGGAAGTATCGAAATTGATACGAAATATTGGCAGAATCAATTAAATTGTGGTTTTTTTATTACCCTCAATCCTCCCTGAGAATAATTATTACTCAAAGTGCTGCTAACGGGATTGAACAAAATCTCCTGCTTGGTAAATAATATACAAATTTATGTTGGACTGATAATAACCCACATGTGACAGTGGAAAATCACGTTCAGCATCAATTTTCCTTTTCCGTAATTAATTTGATAGACCTACTGAAGTATGTTTCATTGAATATCAGACAAAATGTTTACTATCAACGTAATGGCCCCATTTTACTTGCACAATGATTGACCATCTTAAATCCATGTAATTCGTACACAAGCTGAAACAAAATGAAAAACATGTAATTAATTAATTGACAAGTATTGTAATTCATTAATTTATATGCAGTATCTATTCCATATTTCATAATTATTAGACAAAATTGTTACTACGAACGCTTCCATATGGTGCATAGTAGTAGAAAATTATAACTGGTTATTCATTTCTGTTAAAACTTTTTAGTAGTTTCATTATTACTGTTAATTTAAACCAAACTTGTGTGTGTTAGAAGACGAAGATGATATCTTCTTGTTGGGTAATTATGAAAGCAAATAACTTGACCATGAAATCATGGAAGAAAACTCGATTATGGAGACAGAATGATCAACCCACGCGACAGAAGTGAGAACGGAGATTTGTTACACCTGTATTTGTTGTAATTTGAATATTTAAAAATATCTTTTGAATTGAATTTATTGCTGTATATTTAGTATTTAAAATAAACTTATAAAGGTATGCAAGGAAAATATGACATTATCCTGAAAGCTGCAAATTATTAGTGCATTCAGGGAAGAATTGTTTATGAACAAATACAAATTTATATATTTATTGTGGAAGGATATAATTAGGAAGAAGTATGAAGAAATTCTATCAAAGAAAGTGGATGAAAATAGATTAAGTTAACCCATTTAGGACCATAGTTACGTTAACGCAACGTTCGCAAAATGATTTTTTTTAATATTTAAAAGCATTGATTTTTGATCAGAAAAATACTATTCATTTGAAGTTGAACGTTGCGATAACGCAACATTGGGACCTAATAACTACCAGTAGGTATACATATGAATTGCATTCGTAAATTTGTCTGAAGTTGTTTTTGTGACTGCAAATAGTTAGTTAGGACGGCATTCAGAGTCGTTGATTAATTAAATAAAAATTAAAAATTACTGTCTATAATAGAAAGAAGGAATATAACTTATGCCCCAAATTACGACAAAATTGGGAATATTATTGCTAGTAATAAATAAAGCATTTAAATACATATTTTATTGCATTTAGGTAAAGAGAAGAGAAAAATTGTTTACGCAAATATAATTTTTTTGACACCTTTTTGTTCTTTTCACAGTAATGCTTAAAAAAAGTTCACTATGTACATATAACATTATAATTTTTGTAGTAAGTGTGGCGAAGTGAGTGCATGCATCACAATATGTGACTCAAGAACTTTTTATGATGGTATATACAATTTTGTAGTGGTATAAATATATATGCGTCAGGGTATATTAGCGACTTTAGAGTAAGGTGAAATATCAATATAATTCAAAAAGGCCTTTAATGCTTAATCAACGAAATAATTGATATTTGTTATGTTTCAAACGAAGTTAACAGTTTGACCAATGAGGAAGATATTGATGAAGAAACTATCGGTGGAATACAAGATTTGTCATCTGACATTGTCAGAACATTTGAAATACTATTACCAGGAAAAAAAATGGTGGCGGCCGTTATTTATAAATATGTTAAACTCCGCACTAGTAAATGCTTGAAAATGCACAGGCAAACCAATTTCTCAGTTGGATTTTAGATGGAAACTTGTAGGAAGCCTTATTAGTGTCAACAACAGTTAAGATATACCAGAGAACGTGGTATCACTGGTCCTTAATGGGTTAAATGAAAGATGGGCGATAAAGAAAACTTATCTAAAGAAAACAAAGACGTGAAAGTTATGATGATTAAAGAGGGAACAGAAGAAAGTGAAAGAAATTGTGATTGAGGCAAATAAGCAAAATTAGACAGAGTTCGGAGATAAAGCTGCAGAGATACAGCAAGAAAAAACAAAAGTTCTTTTTTAAAATATTAAAACCTTGGAAGACTCTCTAGGAAAACAAATAGTTGAGACTAAAGCTGTAAAGGATAAAAGCGTAAATGGTCAAAATGAGATAAAGTTACCGGCCCCTGTACCACAAAAAAGAAACAGAAGCAAGTGAGCAGATAAGCATGGAAGAGTTGGAAACGGTAACAATAGAATAAAAAATGAAAAAGCTCTTGGTCAAGATAGATTAACCACAAAAATGACAAAATATATGGGATCACAAGGAACAGAAGTGTTATTGCATGTACTACAGCAAGTGTGGCAAGAAGGTCTTTACAAGGCGGAGGATTGAATCCAACCCAAGTCATAACCTATATGGACGAGATAACAAAAAGTGTAAAAAGAGATAAAAAAATTTGTTGTCGAATATAAAAAAAGAAGTTCTAGAAGGAGCATTCGCGGATGACGTGATTATCGTGACTAGAGGCGAAAAAGAAGTAAATAAAAATTTTAATATAAATAAATCGAATGAGAGTACAAAGGATTTTGGCATGAAGATGAACAAATCGAAAAGTAAAGTTATGGTGATAGGTACTAATGCAAGATTCAAAATAGCAATTGATGAAATCAAGCCAAAAGTTTAATATGTAAATATTGAAATTTTTCTTGTATTCTCATTGCACTCTCTATTATGGAAATCAAGATTGTTTGCGACAAATAACATTTAAAAGAAGCAAATATCATAGTTAGAATCCTAAGTGTTTGTGTCACTTGAGATTTTCACAAATTTGTAACTCACGTAGTTTAATTGAATAAGTAACACTTTTTAATATACGAATCTTATAAAAAAAATATCGACATTATATTATCTTCAGAGACTGTTAAATCTTATTTTTAATATGAAAAAGTCGCCACTAAGTTGCAGTTAACAATCATTTACATAAACTAATTGCATAAGAATAACAAATAAGAAGACAGAAAGGTTCAACTTTAAAATTAACATGGACATAATTAATTTAACAAATAAATAAAATAATTATTTAAATAAATAATAAAATCTCGTATAACATGGTTTCAAGTTAGCACAATATGTGTTATAGAAGGAACCTTATATACCATCAACTTTTCTTTGAACAGATAAAAACTATGTCATGCACACATTTTTTCAAGATCAAGCAATTTTGCGATTTATCGAAAGAAAACTTACAAGATTTTTTTATGATTTTAAGTCATAATACAGAATGATTATTTTTACACATTAACTAGTGTAGCGATTGTTGGAGTTGATTTTAATTTTTAAAGTTATTTTTTGACTTTAATTTTAAAGCATTGGAATTGAGTCGGAATTGATTCATGAGAATCAAGTCAAGTATTCAATACTATTCAAATCTGATTCGAGTCCAATCAACATCAAAAGTGGCCGATATACAAAAAAGATTATAATTTTATCTTGAATAATTTGTGAACAAATTTGACAAAAAAAATTAAACTATTACCTGGTAAACTTAGGAATTGTCTTCAAAAGTTATACTACATAAAACCGTAGTTGGTGTCATTATATTGCTGATCAAAATAACTTTCTTAAAGGTGTTTGTAATTTCAGTGCACAGTTAACTGGTGCACAACTGAGACAAATTGGTACCATCTATCATTTTAAAGGCCTCACCTAAAATACAAAAAAAAAATTAGATAAAAATATATTTCACATTTTATAACTATAGAAATGTATTATTGTAACTAGTCAGAAGTAAATGTCATCAATGTATTTTTTATTTATCAGAATGACAGATTTACACAATTTGTGAATATATTAAGAATTCAAGTTGAGGATGTATGATGTAGCCTTGATATCACGGGAACTGCCAGATAAAATAGCATTACGAATTATACAGATTTGTTGAAACTTGATCAAAATGAACAAATAAAAATTAAAATTAAGCTAATTGTTCAAATAGTATACCTTGCTGATTTTTTGTTCATCCAAAGTATTTGGTCCAGTGGTGTAAACTTAAAGGAAGACGTCCGGCAGAGTTAAATCTGGTGATAATGCAGTCCAGTCAATTGGGCCATCGATTGGAAAATAATTGGATTAAATAACAGGAACAGCATAGTGAGGTGGCACGCAATCTTCTTGGAGAAATCACTGCTGCTGGAATTGAATTTATTTATTTAGGATGCAAACGGGATTAAGCCCAAAGTAGCAGACAGGAAAAATAAAGAAAAAAAACTTCTAGTAAGTAAATTCTAGTAAAACTAAACCATCTAGTAAGTATTTTAAAAGATCCATTATATTAGAGGTATAATATATGTTGAAATGAAATAAGTAATAATAAGTAGGCCTCTTAACCTCTAAAGTTTTTTATTAATTAAGTTTATGTACTTGGTACTAGTTTCGACATATTGTGATGTCATCATCAGCCAAATCTACAAAAGGATATAATAACTATAATGACCTTAAAAAATATATAAAAAACAATAAAACTGCATAAATATATCTCAACTTACAGTCAAATAGTTAAAAAATCACGCTGAACAAACAATAACGATGAAGTCGACATGCTTAACAAAGGCCACAAATTCGCCATTCAAACTCAACCAGACATCCATTTAACAGCCATAGAGATTGACTGTGTCATCAACAAATTACCCAATCGCGACAACATAAAAAATGACATCATTCCTATTCTGAAAAGTTATGAAAAGTCATGCTGCAATAAAGGGAGATCATTTAATCAGAAGAATAATATTAAAAACCTTAGCCATAAAAACTATAAAACAAAAATTTCTAGCAACAATGCACTATACGTGAAAGCAAACAAAAATGCAGTATTGACAAGGATGAATACAACAAAAAAACAATTAATTTCTTAAAAGAAAATGGTTACAAAGAAATTAAGAAAGACCCATTAAATTCAATAACAGCTAAAACTAAGAATGTCATCAATAAACATAAAGATACTATCACAAATCTTGGTCAAAACCTATATTTTCTAATGCCTATGAACTGCTTCATACCACAACTTTATTCTCTCATAAAACTCCATAAGGACAATTTACCCATTAGGCCTATAACCACATGTCTTGATTCTCCTACCTCTAAAATTACTGATTTTATGTATGGCATTTTTAAACAAATTTACTATAAACCAATACACTCTCTGAAAAACTCATTACAACTCATCATAAACTTAAAACATATTTCACCTAATAATAATACACTGGTATCCTTCGATGTGGTCAATCTATACACAAGTGTTGATACCACTTACACTTTAAAGGCGATTGAAGACATATTCTTTCAACATTCTAAAGATAAAATCATCACTGCTGACTTAATTGAAATACTTAATCACATATTTCAACAAAACTATTGTCGCTTTGATAAAAAAGTAATTAAATTATTAGCTGATTTGTATTTAGATAATATTGAAAAAACTTCATTGTTAACTTAAAAAATCCATTTTTTAAGAATATCATAAAATGGTATAGATACGTCGACGACATTATATGTGTATGGAATGGAAATAAATTCGATCTTGATAGTATGCTATCTTAACAACATCCACAAGAATCTTAAATTCACCTTAGAGATAGAAAAGGACAACTGCTAAATTTCCTAGACTTAAAAATACAAAAAATTGACTATAATTTTAAGTTTGACATTTTTAGGAAGCCCTCATCTTTAAATACTGTCATCCCTTATGATTCGTTCCATCCCAACAACTACAAATTAGCTGCTTTCCAGGCTTTTATTGTCAAACTATTGAAATATCCTCTAGAGTATACATCCAGACTAAAAGAACTAAATTTTATTAACAAATTAGCAAGAGAAAATGGTTATCCTTGTAGTACCATCGACCAATTACTGTTTAAAAACCTCATAAAACTAGACCCTTTATACTCTACGAATAAAAATAACTTTGACAATTATAAGACAATAACATACAACAAAATAAACTACAAAATTAAAACCATACTACAAACCTATGGTGTATTTGTCAGCTTTAAATGTAAAGGACAACTAGGTGATTTCATTTCCAACTACAAACAAAAAGAAAACACTGGATTGTAGTGGTATTTATTCTGTTAAATGTTGCGATTGTTCTGCTATATATGTTGGTTAGACCGGTCGAAAATTACAAAAAAGACTATGCGAACATAAAACCAGATGCACTTTGAATATTTTCAAACATAAATTAGAAACAGGCCATAACATTGATTATGACAATGTACAACTCCTACATAAGTGTAAATAAGGTTTGAAAATGAATTTCCTTGAAATGTTCAAAATCGATAAACTTAAGCATAATGATAATTATCTTACTTTAAATGATCAACTCGAAAACTATTATAAACCACCATACGCCTTTTTGTTATTTTTTCAAAAAGGAAAACACTTTAAAACATTTTAAAATTATTTTACTGTGATATTTTTATTCCTTTTTGTAACCGGTTTTAAATTTAGTTTGATGTTGATTTAAAAGTTGGTTTTTGGAGTTCAATTGTGTAGGGTGTTGTGTTTTCTTGTTTAGAATAGTTATTTTCATGTTTCTTTTAAATAATGTTTTATTTTAAGGTAGAAATTTGTTTGTTCAGCGTGATTTTTTAACTATTTGACTGTAAGTTGAGATATATTTATGCAGTTTTATTGTTTTTTATATATTTTTTAAGATCATTATAGTTATTATTGAAGAGAACTTCATACTCTAACTTATTATCATAAATTGATTACTACTAAAATCCCTATATATTTGTACAATAAGATTTTTTTCAGGTGCGACATTCACAATCGTGAAACTAGATTTAGGTGCTGCATAGACCCGCCTCGACACAGAACGTCACTTTTCCAAAGATCTTTTTCTTTTCATATATATAAGTCATACGGGAGCATTGGTGACGAGTTGAGGAATCTCGATGTTAATTGTTTTAAAAAACATTTGAGGGCACGGTTACTTGGAGAGCAGGTGACTACTATTTTTGGCAGAGACCGGTGAGTCACAGTTTTGCTGCGAATATTTCTTTACTTTATTTAAGATATTGTTTTCTTTCTTTTTTTTTATTTTTGT
Source organism: Onthophagus taurus (assembly GCF_000648695.1). NCBI lineage: Eukaryota > Metazoa > Arthropoda > Insecta > Coleoptera > Scarabaeidae > Onthophagus > Onthophagus taurus. The sequence goes on along the minus strand of NW_019280754.1, from coordinate 10,363 downwards.
AGAGTTAAGGTTTATGATGTATTTCATATCTCTCTAATAATTGTCAAGGCTTGGATTGAAAATCAGTTGGTATACAACTGAATCTTTGCCTCATGATTGCACTATTTCTGTTTCTCTTGTTATCGTTCTTTTTTTTTTATTATTTTATTTTATTTGGTATGATACTTTACTGTAGTACATTATGTTATTAATTATCTCATTATCTTTTTATTATAATTTGTTTTTACTTTTATTTTTGTAATCAGTTATTTATAATTATTTTTCATTTTTCCTGATGAATGTGCAATAAAGGCTATTACTATTATATCCTTTTGTTGATTTGGCTGATAATGACATCATAATATGTCGAAACTAGTACCAAGTACATAAACTTAATTAATAAAAAACTTTAGAGGTCAACAGGCCTACTTATTATTACTTATTTCATTTCAACATCTAATAAGTAAGTGCCCATTTTAAGAATACATTTACTATTATAAAATAATATAAGTTTCTGTTCATTTAACATTTTTTTATAAAAATTCTTACCTCATCCATGCCGACATCTTGTTCTTAATCATCTCCGCAATGCAGAATTGAAAATCTGCCTCTTTTTTGTTTTTCTTCGATGACAATTGACGAAAGTTTTGACGTAAACGTTACAAGAGATATTCCATATGCAATATTATATATGGACATTTCTACAGCGCTGTTTATGTAGAAACCGTTAACACCACAAAAGAAGCTTCTCCGAGATCAGCTCTTCTTTGAAAGGAAAATAGAATCCACAAACGGAATCCAGATGTCACGTACGGTACGAGTAATGCAAGGTCAACAAAAAAGCTTATGCAGCGTATAGGTAGGCTTATGCGTCACTGAAACGACATCTGGTGGCAAGTATAGTTTGGTTTCCCATTAATAGATGGCAAGATTTAAATTATTTTACATTTTTGGATACAATTTACTTTTATTATTTTTTATGTATTTATAGAGCAGTATTTAATTGCAAATATAATTTAATATTTAAAGAATATGAGCGTTATCCTATCCCAACATGCGTACAGTTCCACGCAAAAGTATAAATACATCTATTATAAATATATGTATTTGAATTGATAAAAAAATATGATTCCATGAAAATAATCCTTTAAAGTTATAGTTCATTACGTTACATTTTTTTCAAAAAAAGAAAGTAAAAAGCCGGAAGTTTCTGCCAGTTTCAAAGCCTTTAATATTCATTTCAGTTCACACTGAGAGAAAAAGTGACGTATATACAACGAATTTCTTCGTTGTAACAATGAAAATAACGATAAAATCTGTCCGATGAAAAAGTACGTTGACACGACGAACATTTTGCACAAAAGGATGAACTCGTTCATTGATTAATGTAAATTTATTATCATTATAATTATGTGCAGGATTATCCTGGCAATGATACTACTTTATAGTATCGATTAAAAATGTTCATTGCTGCAATAACATCATACAATGTAATTATGTACAGGATGTCCCAATTTCGATGTCCGTATAGGCTATCTGCGAAACTAAAAGAGATAGAAAAAAAGTAGCTTACATGTCATGATCTCGTTTTTTGAGAAAATGCTAATGCCGAAAACTCCGAACAGCTATCGTCTTTTGTTTTCGCCCTATCGGCAAAAACTGAAAATTTTGCGAAAACGACAATCGCGAATATCTCACTTATTATCAAAGATGGAGTATTATAAATAAAACATTATATGGGCAACTTTTTACGAAGAATTCAGTGGCGTAGGTAGAATTTTTTTCCCATCTTTTATTTTCGAGATTTTAGACGTAACTTTATTTTTTTAAATGGAAACCATAGTTGGCTATGACTTAAAATAATTTGTTATTTTCTTCTGATAACAAATATATATAGTTTGTGGGGTATATTTCTTATAGTTATTGAATAATTAACAAAAATTCATTTTGTTCTATCTAAAACTAATGTATGTATTTAAAAGTTAATGTTGCTATGGTGATAACCATACATACTATGATGGAACATAATGTATCAATTTTTTTTGTTCTTTCTAAAACTATTGTATGTATTTAAAACTTAATGTTGTTATGGTGATAACCATACCATGATGGAAAACATTGTTTCCAATTATTGCCAAAGTTTGTAGTAGTATTTAAAAATTCACTAACAACTCTGGCATTATGTGCTGGTGCTCCGTCATATTGAAAATATATCATTTGAGACATATTTAATGGCAAATTGTCGACCAAAGGCTCAATGTGCTGCCTTAATATATTGAGGTATTTCCCTGAGTTTAAGTTTTTATGGTAGATACTATATGCCAAAATTCTATTATCTAAAAGGGCACACCATACATTGAACCCCAATCTTCTTTGAACACTCAGAGACTTCATCGGTCCAGATAACATTTTGAACAAACAGCAGATTATTTAATTTTTTTAAATATCATCTACAAAATTCTAATCTTCGATTGACATCTCCGGCACGTAAATAATGAGTTAGCCCCGCTTTGTATGGTTTATACTTATTTTTCTTTCATATTCGGGAGCAGCGGCTTTTGGGTCAGACGTCTTGTTGCAATTTCTCTTGCAGGTCATTTTGGTATGTTTTTGTATGTGGTTTGGGGAAGGACCAAATATCTATTAAATTTTCTGCTAACCGGCTGAAGGTTCTTACGTGCGGTTGTCTTCTTTCTGGATATCTTGTGAAATAAAATTCCGCGGCTAACGTCGCATTCTTATCTGATAACATATAGCATTCCATCATGTTACATTTTTCATAATTTTCGAAATTCATTGTAAAGTTTTATTCAGTTTTGTTATACTTTGACACTTAACACGCTGGTGCATAATGCCAGCACATAATGCCAGAGTTGATATCGAATTTTTAAATACAAACTTTGGCAATTATTTGATACATTATGTTCCATCATAGTATGTATGGTTATCACCATAGCAACATTAACTTTTAAATACATACATTAGTTTTAGACAGAACAAAATGAATTTTTGTTAATTATTCAATAACCATAAGAAATATACCCTACAAACTATATATATTTGTTATCAGAAGAAAATAACAAATTATTTTAAGTCATAGCCAACTATGGTTTCCATTTAAAAAAATAAAGTTACGTCTAAAATCTCGAAAATAAAAGATGGGAAAAAAATTCTACCTACGCCACTGAATTCTTCGTAAAAAGTTGCCCATATAATGTTTTATTTATAATACTCCATCTTTGATAATAAGTGAGATATTCGCGATTGTCGTTTTCGCAAAATTTTCAGTTTTTGCCGATAGGGCGAAAACAAAAGACGATAGCTGTTCGGAGTTTTCGGCATTAGCATTTTCTCGAAAAACGAGATCATGACATGTAAGCTACTTTTTTTCTATCTCTTTTAGTTTCGGAGATAGCCTATGCGGACATCGAAATTGGGACACCCTGTACAGGTTTATCTTTCTAATGATGCTAGTTCACAGTATCAATTAAAGCTGTTCATTGAGCCAATAACATCATACGTTCTTATAATGTACACATTAATGCTGCTAATGAAGCTACTTCATAAAATATTCATTTATCCAATAAATATTGTTCATCAGGTACATGAACATTATACGTTGGGACAATGAAATTATTTGTTGCTTTAATGCTAACTGTTAATTAACACTACTTACCTAATCACGGCATTTAATGTCACGGCATGACGGTAGTTATAACCACCGTACGCTAATAATTTCTATCAAGGGAAGCTATGAAAATGAAAACTTCTGTCCTCGATTATACCTATAATGTGACAAGTGGTAAAAATTGTAAGTGTGATAAGGTAGTTGATAAGTTTTTCTTATCATAATTTTCTTGAAAGAAATGGTTGAAAAATTGATCACAGGGTATCTTTTATCCTTCACACATTCAGTAATTTTCTAACATAAATAAGGTAATGCTCAAAACTTTAAACTTTAATTTAAAAATATTCTCGCCAATGGCCATCACAAAAGGTTGTATTAGTGCAGCCACACAGCGGCTGCTACGCCACCATCTAGAATTAACAAAATAAATTCAAACAAGGTGTGAAGAAATCCAATTAAGTAAAGCATATTTAGATGAACTCACCTTCATCATCATCGGTACGCATTTCTCGTAATTGATTTACGATGTTGCGTATGCCTTTTTCTTTGACATAATTTTTGTCACTTAGGAATCCATAATTATCTCCTCACATTGCTTAAACTTCATTAACAAACTATCGTGATTAGTATCAAACCCTGCCGTAACGTCCATGTTAATCTGTAATATAACATGTTGTAAGCTTTTCTGGTATAATTACGAAAGAGATATTGTTTATACCAAACGAAACCCATATGACCTTTTATAAAATGGCCATTTTTCAAGTAATTGTGATGTTGGGGCTACCGATTTAAGATCTGTAAAAAAATGTAAGGTTTAAAAAAAAACAAGCAAGGTTGAGTATTTTGAAGAACAAAACTTATTTTATCAAAAATTATCTCAGCTCAAATAGAAATCTACAACAATTTAATAGTTTTTATAACAGGTAAAACAAAACAGTATTTTACTTACCAAATTACACAATTTACTAAATTCACTTCACCCGGAAGTTTCCTTACGCGAAGGAACACGTGATATAAGCCAATGAGCTAGCACAGAATAAAGAAACTATTCTTGGAAACAAGCAGAAACCGGTAGAAACAAGTAAACAAGGTTCGTAACGGACGAATTGTAAATCATAACTTATTGGATTCGTTCAGTTTTTTTAATGTTTAGTAGAAAGTTTTTTTAAACTTGGCGTTCTTAAATAATATTGTTATTGGCACAACAAATTATATCGTTATTATAATGAATAAAATACGTCTCCCTAATAAAATAATTTGTTGAGACAATGATCATTTGTACATTAATATCAATAAATCGGATTCGTAATATTAATAATTATGTTTATCAATTTTTCTTCGTTGTGTACATTAAAGTGATGAACTTGTTCATTGGCCAATAAACGTATACATGAATACTACGCATTCGTGTTATTGATTTTTATTATCAGCATAACGACAAGTTTCATTGATGTAATGATTGAATACTTCGCCCAAATTAAAAAGGTTGTTGCCAGAATAACTTTTGTACATTAATTTCAATAAATCGGATTTGTAATATTGATAAATGCATTATAGAGTCACCAAGAAAAATCTATAACATTTTCATAATATCAATGAAAATTTCAATGTGACAATGAAGTTGCTATTAATAAACGCTGTTTATTAATAATACGTACAAAATTTATTTCAGTGCAAATTTTTAGCTGTCACGTTAATAATTTCTATTATACACTATATAGTAGGGGTGGCCAAGCTCCTTGATAGTCCGAGCCATTTTTCAAAATTTGAAATTTTTCGCGAGTCGCAATTAAATACGTATACACTATGTCCCCGGATCGACTTAAAAAGAGAAAAAAAAAATTTTATTACTGATTTTTCAAACTTATCTCAGCATAAATAATGAGTCGGATATGTTCAAACCACTAAATCGCACGAACTAAACTTAACTAATTATTCCCATTTTTATGTAAAAATTAAACTTTTCCTAAATTAAAAATTTTTCAAGTTCAATTTACGATATGTAACCATAGAAACCATAAAAGTTACAACTTATGTTAGTGAAAAATATACGGACAAATCAAATTAAAATTGATTAATGCACTCCAATAATATACAACCAATCAGAGTAACGATCGTTTAAAATTTCGACCAATAACGTGAATTTCTAAGTGGATAAAAGTTACCTAGGTTTTTCAACTGAATAAATCACACGTNTTGAAAAATTTTCAATTTAGAAAAAAGTCCAATTTTTACATAAAAATGGGAATAATTAGTTAACTTTTATAGTTAGAGTATAAAATTCATGCGATTTAGTAGTTTGAACATATCCGACGCATTATTTATGCTGAGTAAAGTTTGAAAAATCAGTAACAAAATTTTTTTTCCTTTTTCCTCTTTGTAACTCGATCCTGGGATATACTGTATATTAAAAAAGGTATGCAAAAAAGGTATAAATTTGTTGAGGGCCACAAATAATCCTCCAAAGAGTCGCGTATGGCTCGCGAGCCGCAATTTGCCCACCGTTGCTATATAAGCTTTATTTGTATACAGACTGTTTTTAAATTGAAAGAATTTTCCATGTTAAAAGATTAATGATCAAACTAAAAACCATAATAGTATATTAAAAAACAAGTTTCGTAAGACACGCTTGAAATGTACGAATTCAAGTTGAAAAACGACTTCGGCTTCCCTAAGGAGCTGCACCCCTCCAAAAATGGCGGAAAATTTTGGTTTAATTTTTTTTCTCAAAAACCATAAACCCTAGGAAAATGAAATTTGGGCAATATGTTTAACTCATAGTAGGGCACGTTTTGACCCTATTTATACTTTCAACCAACCCTTCTAAGGTACTAAACGTAACCACCCCGTTCAATTTATGCTTAGATTTTTTTTATGATCATGATAAATACATTGGAAAAATTTCCGTTAGATAGATAAAACTATTCTAAAACTTTTTTGTCTCTGATCTTCGAAAATTTAATAATTTCTGAGAAAAAAATAATTAAGCAAACTAACTGTTCAGCTGTAGGGTTGTTAATCGAAAGTTGGAATGAATTATAAATGAAAAAATCTTAGTAGCAGGGACTAAGAACGGAACGAAAACGAGAACGAAAGAATGAAATTAACCGAATAATTTATAAGAACGAAAACGGAAACGAAAACGAAATTTTTATTTTTCGTTCATGATTGAAAACGAAATAAATAATTTCGGTTACCGGTTTTAACCGGTTTAATGACACAATATTTTTGTAACCTACTCCTAGTAGACATATCGGGGATGCAAGGGTCTTCTATTCTATACCTTCTTTATATATATATTTACTATAAAATAAATACGTTAACAATTTTTTTCTCTTATTTTTAATAATAATAATAACTTTATTTACAAATAACCAAAAATTAACCATGACACAAAATTTTTAAATAAGTAAAAGTTAATTGAAATAAAGCAAGATCAGAGAGAAAAGAAACAAATATTATTATTTAAAATATGAAGCAAAAAAAACAAAAAGAATCTGTCACTGGCATACCACTAAACTGCATAGCAGTTTGTGCGTGGTTTTCAAGTAACTAAATTTAATGGGAATAAATGAAAGAAACCAAAACAGATGCGTGTCTCTCCAATACAGAAACGGTCCTAAACAATTCATTCTAAATTTTATTTTTAATATTTATAAAAAGCAAAAATGCCATCACCACTTAAAATGCAGTTGATTGAAATTTTTAACATTTAAGTTTTTAAAAGCATAAATTTTATGTTAGTAATTTTTGCCAGCTATGATTAAAATTATGACAAGTGACTTATTTGTCAAATACAAAAAAAAATAAAACAAGCATGTTGGCATACTTTTATTAGAAAAATAGTAAAAAACCGGTTTTAACCGTTATTTCATTTCGGTTCACGAAAACGAAAACGATATTTTTTGGGTGTGAACGAAAAGAACGAAAACGAAATTTTTCGTTTTCGTTCTGATCGGAAACGAACAAAATACTTTTCGTTTTTAGTCCCTGCTTAGTAGGCTTTGCAAACTTTGTCAGAAATATTTTTGACGTTTAAATGTCAGTGGTTTTCTTACTATTATTATTGATAACGATATTTACTTTGATGAAAATATCGGTAGATATTATCAATATTTAAATTTTGATGAAACGAATGATGACAATGTAGAGCAAAATGACCAACCTTCAATTTCTAAACTTGAAGAAAATGACGTAAATTTTCTAATAACAGCCTTAGAGAATCCCGAAGAGAACAATACAAACTAATTGAAATTAATAATCAAAATTGTAGTAAATTACCGTACATTATATTATCTGAACTTAATAATGCTAAAATCCTAATTTAATGTAATTTCTCCAAATTTGGCAGAACAATATTTTCAAGATTACTATTTTTATGATCCTTATCAAATAAAGACTATGCATGGCATAACTAAACATGATTTTAAATTAGAGTTACCTCCTTTTATTACATTTAATGATCCTGAAAACACATTCATTTATAATATTGTGAATTTTTCTGAAAAATACGATGGTATGATTGGTAGTGATCAATTAGAAAAAAATGGAAGCAAGACTAAATTATAAAACAAAAATTTTTGAGACAAAATTTGCTAATATTCCATTTAATTATCGTAAACCAATAATAATAATAGAAATATCTCAAAGAACTCGACAAATTTTGAAAATTCCCATTGTGCAAAAAACTGGACAATTTATATTAAATCATACAGAACTATTAAAAGGAGTAGAAATCCCTAATGCATTAATCGAAGTAAATAACCATGAATGTTTGGTTGAAGTCACAAATTTTAATGAATACTCTGTAAAATTTAGTTTAAATGTAGAAGAAAAATATGAAATTAATAATTGTCAATATAACTAACTATTCTCAAACCGAAATAAAAAAAATACAGCAACAAACAATTCGAGATAAACTTAGAGTTTTAGTGACTTTAGTGTTGACACTGAAGCAAAAACTCCTTGTGTCAGGTAAAAAGATTTTTACCAAAGTTGGCCGATCATTCACACTTTCACGTACTGTAAACAGAAAAGGTACTTTACCTGCCACAAAAAGAGTTTTTCTTTCACCGTCCAGGCTCACTTGTTTTTTAAAATGCAGGGCCAAACCCCAAAAAATGACAATTAATATCGAAAAAAAATTTTACGTTTTATAAGAGTCGTTTCACTTATCCGGGGACACACTGTATACTGTAATGACGAAATTTATAAATTAATTTGTAAAGTTTATTTAGAAAAATTTATTAAAAAAGTTTTATTATAAAAACACTACACCATTCCCTCTTTTAACTATTTGTTTCTAAATCATTACAAACGACGTTTCGGGACTATTCCCATCATCAGGTTTAATAATTTTTGTCATCTAAAGAAACAATTCAATGATTTACGTAACTACAATTATTTTACAATAAAAACACCTAACTTTTTCAATTTTATCATTGATCGTCTTTTAATTTCTACCCATCTCATCACGCTTACACATCACGTCTTTTTGAAAATTTCTGAACAAGGTCAAATTTCAATTTTATTCTTTGTTGGAAACTAGTTTCCACCTCCCTCACTCTATTATATAACCAATTTATTTAAAATATCTGCATAATGCGCTCCTTTTTTTCTAATAAGTTTTTTCTTATTAGTGTGTTTTTATTTGTTGTTAATATTTTGGGATTTTCAAAATCAAATTTGTGAGTTAAAGTGACCGAATGTTGGCATAAAGCCGTTTTGTTTTGCGTTTTTATTTGTTTAGTATCGTATTTATGTTGTTGTATATGTTTTTTTGAGATGTTGTTTAGATTCCCCTATGTAAATTTTATTGCAGTTAGTGCAGTTTAATTGATATACGATATCTACTCTATCTAATGTCTTGATTTTATCCTTCATATTTGATATTAATGTGCCAATTTTGCTGTTATTATATTTAGCAAATTTTATTTCGAATATTTCACACCTCTTAAAAACATTCGTTACCTTATTTGTTAATGTTGGTATAAATTTAATTTTACAAAATTCTTTATTATTATGAGTGCTTTTATTGTTAATATTTCCCTGAGTGCTAAGATCGCTTTCTGAAACGTTTTCTGTATTGGTATTCTTTGCCCTTTGTTGATCATCTTGTGGGGTTATATTATTTGTTTTGACTTTCAATCCATCTATATTATTTAGTATTGTAAACCGTGAGTTATTAATCAAGTGTTTGGGATACAAATTATTTAACAAACTATCATATATTAAACATCAAATACGATATTAGAAGAACAAATGTAGAAGAGTTGAATAAAGATTTAGAAAGTTTTATAGACGAACACTTTGGTTTAAATATGGACGAACCAATAATAGAGAAATTCCAGACATATATTACTAATAAAATTCAACAATACACACCACAATCGACAGTATCATATTATAAAAATGTGCTTCCAAGGTATATTTTAAATAAGATCCATGATAAACGTAGATGTTACAGAAAATACGTACGTACTAAGGACGATTTGTTGAAACGACATCTCAATCAATTAAATAAAGAGATACATGTGTTGGTCAAAGATTATCAATTGAAGAAATGGCTTGAAGTTTGTGCAGAGATAAAAGGCGACAAAGGCAGGACATTTTGGACTAAAGTTAAACGCATAACCAAGTACAAAAGATCAGTATCCATTCCTACGTTAGTATACAACAATTCCTTGTATCATACAGATAGTGAAAAATCTGAAGCTTTTGCAGAACATTTTAAAACCGCGTTTACACCTTGTAATA
>NW_019280753.1:147296-175044 GCF_000648695.1 Onthophagus taurus | reverse complement strand
CGTGGTCGCCGCGTGTTCTACACCATTAGAAAGAGCAGAAAATTTTCAATAAGATAGATATGTTTCTATAGTTTTCTCCCTATCAAATAAGAAAGTTGTTTAGAGGAAGAATATTTAAGCGTTTCTACGTATAGGGATGGATTAAGGGTGATTTAAGCATGACGCCGATAGATATTGACCGACGAAAACGGATTAAGACAGCTGAAGGAGCGCCCTTTCTGACTGTGATAACAGTTTTTTAAAATTCGGTTTCGTAACAATTGCACAAGGCCTTGAAGTTTGGTAATTTTGAGCTATTTTAAGTACAGCGCGGTGTTCTTCATTTTTTATTGATCTTAATATCAACTTATTGGCAGACGAAACCAGCCGGTTTTAGATAGAGAAAGATTCAAGCTTTCAAGTGGTGCATGTAGTTTTTCGCTATCCCTAATTATAAGGAAGATATCAGCTAAGAAAGTAGATAGGAAATTACGGGTAAAAGTTTGTTGCTGGGAGGTTTGTTGCTATCGTCGCACGGGTAATTTTTTTCGCGATATTTCTATAAGAAAAATGATGTGACGTCAATTTTTTGGGTAATTAACTCTGAAATCGTTCATTCCATTTCGACACTTAAAACCGGGCGGATTTAATAAACAATTTAACCTTATGGTTGTCTTGATTTTCACCATTTCGTTTGTATTATTGCATTTAAAATTGACAAACCATTATTCATGTTTTGTTGAGTGACATTAAAAGATATTAAATATTTATGAGATTTTTTTGTGGTTTTGCGCTCTTTAATTAAATATTGATACCTAAGTTACTATTCGTTTTTTACGCAATTTTCCTTGTGTAAATACTCATCAGGATCCGGTAAATATTGACTGTACTCATGTGAAGCTGGATGAAGCTTTAAAAAGCCACTTCGAGACAAACATTTCGTGAAATTATTTACCGGATATAGAACAAAAAACATTATAGCGAAGATGAAGGAAAAAGATCAGAATCTCGGGTTAAAATTATGTTTTCTGATGAAATATCTGATGCGTGATATTATACCAAAAAAAAAAGAGGCTATAAAACTTTTTTTCGTTTTATTTTATTTCATCATTTTTTGATGGCGAAACGATTTATTTTAATACCGCCCCTATTTTTAACCTTTTCCATTTAATATGTAAATTTTGATCTGTACCTACAAAGGATTAAAAAACCTCAAATAAAAACCTTTGTTTGAATATTAATCACGATCTTTTTTTAAATTAGTATAAAAATGGAATTTGATTATGTAGTTAATTAGAAGTGTTAAGTAATTTATTCATTTTGTTATACCGGGAATTTCATAAAATTCGCAATATAAGAATGCAGTAACTAAACTACTATGTACTTTCACTGTTTTATACTAGCACTGTTGCTATAATTATAGAACTAACACTATATCTAGAACTAGAATCATTTGGGTTTAGCCGCACGTCTCTAAAGACGGCTAAACCCGAATGATTCTAGTTCTAGATATAGTGTTAGTTCTAGTTTTACACTTGCACTGTCACTAGAACTAACATTAGACCTAGAACTAGAAACATTTGGGTTTAGGCGCACGTCTCTAAAGACGGCTAAACCTGATTCTAGTTCATGGTCTAGCGCTGCATAACAATTAAACCTAGAACTAACACTAAATCCAGACTCTTCAGACGCAAGGCTAAACCCGAATATTTCTAGTTCTAGGTCTAGTGTTAATTCTAATTTTCGTTCAATAAAAATATATCACAATAACAATTAAAACTAGAATAACACTAGATGTAGAACTAGAAACATTCGGGTTTAGCCCCACGTCTCTCAATAGGGTTAACCCCGAATGATTCTAGTTCTAGGTCTTGAGTTAGTTTTTGTGATAATGCTAGTGTAACATCTATCCTGGGACACACTGTATGTCCTATTTCAATTATTTACGAAATTATAACATGTCAAAGTTTTAATTTTTTTATCATAATTAACTGCTACGTTTTCTTAAAACACATAAATATTACAAATATTAATTGACAGTCGCTAACCGTTATGAACGAGGAAAAATAATCTCAGGAAACTCGACCAATTTTTCAAGGATTTCAATAAAACAGCCTCCTTTTTTCTATACCAAGCTTTCGGAATCTTTTTTATTCCTTCATCAGGGTTACTGAACAAAAGAAAACAAGGCAATGAACAACAAAATTGATCTTAAATTAAATTAATCTACTTACAAATGGAAAGCGATTTAATCAGCTCAAGCAACATAGGCATTCAATCACCTCCAAAAGCATCAAAAAACAGATTTTATTGTTAACAAAGAATCAACTTTAACTCCAAAGTAAACCGAACACGTTAAAATCTTTTTTGTAATTCGCGATGGTAATGAAAGCTATTACAGTACTCAAACGGGTGCTGTAATGAGACTCTTTACAGCATCCGATGCTGTAATGAAATTTTAGTAACATTTTATGGAAGCAGTTCAAGTTGGTGACATTGGGTCATTAATTTTTCTAGTTGTCAATGTGACAATTTTTGTCTATAGATATTTAAACTCGTTCTTCACATCCAATACAAGGTTCACAATGATGAGGACATTGAACTTTGAGCAATTTCTCTTATTTTGGAAGGTGTACATGAAACATTTTTTCAGGTGAATACATTTTGTGTTTTGACAATTTCTAATTGTCAATGCAAATTTCTATTTTCAAGTGTTACGGTGTTACCAACTGCTACATACCTATTTCCCTACATTGTCAAAATTAATTTTAGTTTTGTTAAAAAAAAGGATAAAAACGCGAATTACAAAAAATAGCATAAAAAACACGTTTCATAAGACTTAAAGCACTCATTCATTAAATTCAACTTGAATTCGTGCATTTCAAGCGTGTCTTACGAAACTTGTTTTTTAATATACTATTATAAACCAAAACGGCTGTGACTTTGAAGAAGTCAAACGTTACAACTAAAGCTTTGAAAAATAAAAACCGCAAAAACTTGGCTTGAACATTTACACCAGTCACCCAAAAGAGGCGCTGCACAACAATTATCAAAATGAATTAAATGAAATACAAAACACGAAATTTAAAAATTATACAGTGTGTCCCCGGATTGTGTCCCCGTAAGGTATAATTGACGATAAATTTTTGAATTCAAATTCCATCTTTTGCAATTAAAGTCTGGATGTCATAAAACGAAATATAACCAAGTTTTACGTCAAATGTCCTCAAAGTACCAAAGTTAACGCAAGAAGTTTGTTAACCGGTGCAGGTAAAGTGGTCTTTCTGAGCAATGTACAACAAAAGTTGATTAAGATAAAATGTTTGTTATGTTAAATTATAGCGATATGCTGAATTATATTAATTTAGCATATAAAAGAAAAAATGAGTTTTTTCTTGAACAATTTTTTCTAATATTCCGTTTTACAATAAAAACAACTGATCTGAGTGAACTAACAATTATCATTTGATAGCTTAGCTTTACCCTATTGTTAAATATTAATTGATCATGTTTACACTACAACATAAAATATTTATAGTGCAGTGCTATGGATTGGGGAACATTAGTTTCAATGCAGTTTTAAGGCAATTTGAGGAAAAATTTGGATTTTTAGTAGATAAAAAAACAATTAAGAGAGTTGTTAAAAAATTTTCGGAAACGGGCAATGTGGAAAATAAAAGGAAGGAAAAAAAGCTTTTAGATGAACATGATGCGGGGTCGATTGTTGCAGTAACGAACGCAATGGATTATGGTAAGGTGTCGTTAAGAAAAAGGGCAGTTCAAGTCGGTATAAGTAAATCCCATTTACAAAGAATTTATCGAGAAAATAAAATATTGCCGTATAAACCAAAATTTAACCACACTATCGAATTAGGTGATGAAGCAAAACGTTTAGATTATTGTTTGTGGCTTGGGTACAAAATTTTGAAAGACAGAACTTTTTTAAAAAACATAAAAACATTGCGGCCCACATTCGACCATTTTAATTAGAAATTATTTAAATACGTTATTTGGAAAAAATGGATTGGTAGATATGGTCCGCAACCATGGCCGCCAAGAAGTCCGGATTTATCTATTATGGATTTTTATTTTTGGGGTTATGTAAAACAAAAAGTGTACACTGAAAATTTTAATAACAATTTAGACCGTTTAAAACAAAAAATTGAAACTGTTATTAGAGAAATTCCGTTGGACCATATTAGAAAAAGTTATAAACAATGTCGGAAAAGGGCTGAATTATGTGTTAGTGTTGGTGGTGGTATCATTGAATAAGCTTTTATGTTAATTTAGTTTAGATCGAAAATGTTTTGTTAATCTTATGATTTAAAAATCTGCATTTTGCTTTTATATCCTAAATTAATAAAATTCGGCATATCGCTATAATTTAACATAACAAACATTTTATCTTAATCAACTTTTGTTGTACATTGCTCAGAAAGACCACTTTACCTGCAACGGTTAACAAACTTCTTGCGTTAACTTTGGTACTTTGAGGACATTTGACGTAAAACTTGGCTATCTTTCGTTTTATGACATCCAGACTTTAATTGCAAAAGATGGAATTTGAATTCAAAAATTTATCGTCAATTATACCTTACGGGGACACAATCCGGGGACACACTGTATAAGAAAGTTAAAAAGTATAAAATTTTTTAAAACCTACGTTAAATTTATACACAATAATATGTCTTTAGAAAAAAAGAGATGTTTCATTAACATTGGATGTTTCTTGAGACTGCCAATTATTGGATAAAAGGTCTATCTATAAAAGGTATTATCGATATCAGTTCTAAAGTTGACGGATTTTATTTCTTTGTTAATATAGACCATCTCTAAAAATAACCTTTTTTTGGTATACTTGTTCCCTTTCTATGATAGTTGTATTATTAAAATCAAAATGATGACCTTCATTAATATGATGGGCCACTAAAGCACTTTTTCTCTCATTTCTAGCTACGCAATCTCTTTTATGTTGGTTAATTCTATTCGAAAGATACTGTGTAGTGGTACTAGTGGTACCGATATATGCACCATTACAATTATTACAAAGTATTCTGTAAATTACGTGAGACTGGGCTAGAAGGGGAACACGATCCTTAGTTTTAGAGAACAAACAAGAAAGAGGTCTACCATTGAGTTTTGCAAATTTTATAGAGTCAGTCTTCAGAATAGACATCAACTGAGGTGTTAAGTTGGGAACGAAGGGGATCCTCATGTATCTAAAACTAGGAGCAACTGAGAGGTTCTCTTGAGAACCGTTAGGATTGTCTGCATTACTGAGATTAACAGTAGATGAATGAAAATTATTGTTATGATTGAGTATACCAAGCAAGAGACCACGAGGTAACCGTTATTCAAGAAAATATTATGAAGCCTTTTTACGTTTTCTTTAAGGAACCGTTCATTAGAAATTACAATATTTTTTACAATATCTTTGTCATTATGTCAACATTTGAAATAAAGTCATTATTTTGGGCATGTTGCTGCAATAACCATTCACAAAATGCTAACCGTTGCTGATTATCTCCTGGCTGTAGAAACCCGAACGTTTCTAGTTCTAGGTCTAGTGTTAGTTATAGTTTTACACTAGCACTGTTATTATGTAGAACTAACACTATATCTAGAACTAGAATCATTTGAGTTTAGCCGCACGTCTCTAAAGACGGCTAAACCCGAATTATTAGGGCACAACGCCAACTCTGGCAATGGAGGTTCTGCTTGGCCTATCTCCTCTGCATTTGCATATAGAGAAAGTGGCTAGAACAACCATTTACAGATTTAAGCAATATGCTCAAAACTGTTCCGACATGTCCTACCAATGGGCTGCGGAAGACATTATAAGCACTGATACTGTGCTATCAATGCCGTCAGATTTGGCGGTATCACTATCAGTGATTAATGCTCGATACCAGATTGTACTGCCTGAGCGGCAGTCCTGGATCGAAAATGAAAATTCTCTGGTTCGGGCAGACATTTGCTTGTACACAGATGGATCAAAAACGCCTGAAGGGGTAGGAGCAGGAGTATACTGCCAGACACCTCGAATTAAGCAAGCCTACAGCCTGGGTACGTACTGTACTGTATTCCAGGCGGNGAATGATTCTAGTTCTAGGTATAGTGTTAGTTCTAGTTTTACACTTGCACTGTCACTAGAACTAACATTAGACCTAGAACTAGAAACATTTGGGTTTAGCCGCACGTCTCTAAAGACGGCTAAACCCGAATGATTCTAGTTCTAGATATAGTGTTAGTTCTAGTTTTACACTTGCACTGTCACTAGAACTAACATTAGACCTAGAACTAGAAACATTTGAGTTTAGCCGCACGTCTCTAAAGACGGCTAAACCCGAATGATTCCAGATATAGTGTTAGTTCTAGTTTTACACTTGCACTGTCGCTAAAACTAACATTAGACCTAGAACTAGAAACATTTGGGTTTAGCCGCACGTCTCTATAGACGGCTAAACCCGAATGATTCTAGTTCTTGGTCTAGCGCTGCATAACAATTAAAATTAAACACTAGACCTAGACTCTTCAGACGCAAGGCTAAACCCTAGTGTTTCTAGTTCTAGGTCTAGTGTTAGTTCTAGTTTTAATTCAATAAAAATATGCAACATAGTGATATTTTATGCTAATTCGCGTTATCTACCACCTACCAACCGTCTTAAGAGAGATACGGCTAAACGGAATGTTTCTAGTTCTAGTGCTAGTGTTAGTCTAGTTTTATTTGTTATTCAGCGCTAGATTGTTGTATGTTTTTATTTAGCTGTAACGGACACTGCGTTCCCCGTATTGATCCGTTATATCGAGATTTTACTGTAATGGATATTATATCAGACCAGCCCTAGTTTCTATGGAAATATATTTCTGTATATTGCATCTTAAGTGAAATTCACTGTATACAGTATTTTCATTAAAATATTTGTATGGTTTTGACAGAATCATTACTCATCTTAATTAGTTTTGGTTATTGTTGTAAGATAATGAACCGTAAACGACAAAAATAGAGGATAATGCACCCTATATTTTATGATGTTCCACAAAGTTGCCCGATATATCACTTAGGAAGGATCTTAGATGAACACTAAAACAGTTGATGTATAGGTTTGCATTTACACCCCTCAATCAATCTTCTACCGAACTAAAAGCGTCTTGGTAATAAAGACTTTGTTAGTTTCTTTATTGTTTTCTAAAGTATTTATAATCGGGGAAGATACAATAAAATACAACGAAAATCGAATGAAATTGTTTCAGAAATGTATTTATTGGAATTTCTCGAATTGGCTGCTAAGTGAATGATAACAATTGCCTTGTTTTGATACATTGTGGTAGGTAGTTGATTCGGTAAATAATAGCCAAATTCAATTACTCCTTAACACAATAGACCAAATCATTTGGGAAATTACTAAAATCTTTCCAATCAAATTTTTTTTTCGTTTATTTGGTGTGATTTAATTGAAAGTCTTGCAGCTGACATCAGATATTCTGTAAATGAACTCTTCCAAAGGCTGAAGCAAAAAATTCTCGATAACATTCATACATCTCTCAAAATTAAAAAAACCCGTACGGTTTCCTTCTTCAAAGATGCAATAATAATACATGTTTATGATTCACATTTCCATTTTTCATAATTGCAATAATAATTTTTTCATCACATCTCTATCTCTAATTATTCATTTACAAGATTCTCGCTCCATCCTTATTATTTAATGAAACACATTCATTTTTATTGTTTGTTATAAACCTTGTTGCTTTTTGTTGGTTACCGTTTTTAACTTTTAATTGGTGTTGGTTAACTTCAAGGCGGTGCAGAATAAATAGTATATTCCTCTGTAGTTTTCGCCAGTTATCTGGAATTTTGTGTGAGGAGGAAATTTTTTTAATTAAAGTTAATTGTTGATTTTTGCTCACTCCCCCGTATTTGAGTAACTAATCGGTGATGTTATCTTTACTTGGACTCTTTCTGTTCTTTAATTTTCGGAGTGCTATTTCTATGTCTCTCTTTCATAATACGGCCTTGCCGTTGATTAATATCTCTGGTGTGTTTTTATCAAATCTCTTTCTATGTATCTGGTGTTAATGAATTAATTTGCTTCTATAGAACTTGTATAAAGCGTTCAAATGTGTTTATTTTTTCATCATTACAAACTATATCTTCAAAAATAGTTATTTGTTAATTAAAAATTATATTTTTAGAATTTTTTTGCTAATTTTAAAATCAATAATACAGAAACAGTTCGTTAAGGGTTAAATATACCTTTCATAAAATCGCGTTAGACCTTAAAAAGGTTTCTGAAGCATAAATGAGGAAAGTTTTAAATCACTTCGTCCGAAAATTCGGTGTAAGTATATTGATTTAATTCAATAAATTTACATTAAATTATTTACTTAACTTTGTTGAATTAAACCATAATGAAACCCTATATTGTGATTTTTTTAACTGTTTAGAGTATAATTATTTGATAAAAACCAATCACTTTTAGCCCTTATCGAATTTCAACGCCTTGTTATATGAAAGCTTGAAGCGTAAAAGTGCACTCTCATTGAGACGCCGTTTATGTAGGGCGCAAACACAAAGCATGTTTCCTTTATAACTTTATACCTAGATAGAGATAATATTTACGTTCGAATATGCTGGTTTTAGCTTAATTAAAACAATGTGTTCAGATATATCTTTTTGTTTTTTATGAAAATATTAAAGTTTCACACGAAGGAGTTTCAACTTTATATTCTAGTTGTAGTTAGCGTCTTACACTAACAAAACTTTTCCCACATTCATCTTACGTACCTAATAAGTAGCACTCTCGTAAGCACTTTATTATAAAATTTTTATTTGTTTGAATAAATTAACACCGTAAAGTGATTAATTACAATTGAAATTCTAAACATAATTGAAGGATTTCGAAAGAACATTTCATATACAAAGGGAGTAATTAATTAAAGAGCATATGGTGACAATGCTGCATTTCTAAACTATTAAGTATTAAGGGAGAGGGAGTTCGGTTCGTAACAAAATTAGTACTAGAGGCTAAGTTTCGGGTATGTACAAAGAGAAATCCGTCGGGGTCGTTTATCTAACACGAAATTTCATCGCCAAAATGTCTACATCGACTAATAACATCTCCAGAGTTTATTAAAGATTCTTAAGATGAGGGTTCAAGAACACGATAACTTTCCATCCTACTTAAAATTGTTCATTTTTCAAAATTTCACAGATGAGTTAGATGAAACATCCCGACATTGAACTTGGAATTTAATTAACTAAATTAAAAAGATTTTTCAACTTAATTAGAGTTTTCGAAATGAGTTACACATTTTTATTTGTCATTTTTGTAATTTTTTCTTGTATACTTTTGACACACAAAATGAATATAAAACAAGTACAGCATTGTAATTGGATCTCAGAAAAGATTTTCTAATAAACCTCATTGTCTTATGGACTATGACATTAACTATATAGAGGTCTTTGTTGGTTCGATGACTCTTGTTCTTTTAGATAATGGGTTTAAATTCGTTCTTAATTGAATTTTGATTAAATTAAATTTCGCGAACAATAGATTATTAGAAAATGAAAAGGACGCAAAATAAAAATTTGAAAATAAGATTAAAGAAAACGAGCTCACGCTGAATAACTGGGGCTAATACTAGCACTAGAACTAACACTAGACCAAGAACTAGAAATATTCGGGTTTATCTCTGCGTCTTTCAAGACGGCTAAACCCGAGTGTTTCTAGTTCTAAGTCTAGAGTTAGTTCTACTTTTAGTGCTATACAAATTTAGTGCTAAATAACAATCAAAACTAGAACTAACACTAGACCTAGAACTAGAAACATTGGGATTTAGCCGCACGTCTCTCAAGACGGCTAAACCCGAATGATTCTAATTCTAGGTGTTGTGTTAGTTCTAGTGATAGTGCTAGTACAATACTAGAACTAACACTAGACCAAGAACTAGAAACATTCGGATTTTGCCGCACGTCTCTCAAAACGGCTAAACCCGAATGATTCTAGTTGTAGATCTTGTGTTAGTTTTAGGGATAGTGCTAGTGGTACTCATAAATGGGCTTCACTGTACTGTAGAACACACAAAAGAGGCGGGGGCGTGGGTATTCTGCTGAGAACCGGTATAAAATACAAGGAACTGAGGTATGTTAAAGATAAAAGTATTGAACAGCACATTGAGGCGTCAGCAGTTGAATTAACAGGCAGGAAGATGATAATCCTGTCCATCTATAGGTCTCCTGACGGCGACATAAATACCTATCTAAGTGCCTTAAACGAGATCCTAACTCACATTGATGAAAATTATCCAAACTATAAACTTATAGTATCAGGAGACTTCAATATCAATTTTCTGCATGAAAGTGTCAATAAAGCCGACCTATTAGAATTGATGAGGGAATTTGGACTGCAACAAACGTTTGACTCACCCTCTAGAGTGAATAGAAAAACTAGTAGTCGTATTGATAATATATTTTGTAACCTAAATAACAATTGTCTAAGAAACACCACGATGCAGCTTCACATCGGTGACCACTACGGACAAATACTGATGATAACCAACAAAGATCTAAAAAAGGAAAAAACACAAAAAATTAAAAAAAGAATTTATAACGATAAGAACACTCACTTTTTTAAAATCGCTCTTTCCACAGTGGATTGGCAGCCTCTCCAAAAATCCGAGAACGCAGGTGAGTTGTATGATGTTTTTCATAATATATTCTGTGCAGTCTTCGATGATTGTTTCCCGTTTGCCTATAANGAGAAAGCGTGGAAATGACCTGTTGCGACCTCACCAAAGCTTTTGATACGGTGGACCATAATCTATTACTGGATAAGCTCGCCTTTTACGGCGTACGGGGATCAACACTAAGTCTAATGAAATCGTATCTGAGTAACAGAACACAATATGTCGCTTGGAATGGTTCAATATCCGATGTGAAAAACAATAGATACGGTGTACCCCAAGGATCAATCCTGGGACCGATCTTATTTATACTGTATATGAACGATCTTCCTCGAAACATAAAAAACTCAGAAACGTATCTATATGCGGATGATACGTCGTTCGTAGTAAAAGGGAAAACGAGAGAAGAAACACAATTGAGAACTAACGATGTCTTAGAAGACGCGTCTGATTGGTTGCGAGCGAACAAGCTCATCCTCAATGAACAAAAGAATCAAAAAATTAACTTTCTCACGAAAGGAAACTATAACGTGGTGAACTTTCTTGGCTTGAAGTTGAACAATCGTCTCACCTGGGATGACCATGTGAGTGCCCTTTGTAGAAGACTCGCGAGTGCAGTTTTTATGGTGCGAAGATTGGTGAAGTGTACCGAACCTGAAGTAGTAAGAACAGCATATTTCTCTTGTTTTCATGCAGTGGCCTCATATGGCATCTCCATTTGGGGTTCGGGTCCGGGAATCAACAGGGTGTTTAAGCTACAAAAGAGTTGTATCCGCGCTTTGTGTAATCTAAAAAATTTAGAATCATGTAAAGAACATTTTAAAAAAATTGATATACTTACCGTGCCCTGCATGTACATACTTACCTGTGTTAACCATGTACATAATAATACACATCTCTATGACATAAACTCCGTACATCACGAATATAATACGCGACAAAAAGACTCTATAAGGGTTCCGTATCACCGTCTTAAGGTGACCCAGCAAGGTGTGGACTACCAGGGTACAAAACTTTATAACAAACTACCGGATTGCATAAAGAACATGAACACCGCGCGTTTTAAAAATCGTGTTAAACATTTTTTGGTGTCTGAGGCCTTTTACTCGGTAGAAGAATTCCTAAGTAATGTCCACCGTATGACCGAACTGTATTAGTTAAGTTACTGTTTTAGATACTCATTGTTGAAGTATACATATATATTTTGTATGACGTCTGTCCAAAAACTTTTTTTTTGACATATAAATAAACATTAAACTTGTATTAAACTTGTAGTGTAAAACTAGAACTAACACTAGACCTAGAACTAGAAAGTATCGGTTCTAGTTTTCTAGTTTTCTTCTAGTTTTTCTTCTAGTTTTAATTCAATACAAATATGCTACAAAGCGATATCTTATGTTAACTAGCACTATCTACCACTATCACTAGAGGGGTTGATCCTAGACAAAGCGCTCGTCCAAGAAACTAGGAACAGACAACGGCAGCACTATGTGGCATGGTACGATTTTAAAAAAGCGTACGACTCGGTATCTCACAAGAGCCTAAGGAGAATGATTAGAGCACTACCTATTGCACAAAACATCCAAAACCTGATCCTGGCCATGATTAAAAATTGGAATATCCGTGTCAGAAACAAAAATAAGACCGGTGAAACAATTAAAGTAGAAAGGGGTGTCTACCAGGGTGACTGCTTGAGTCCGTTGTTGTTTACTCTCCTGACGGCGGGAATAATAAATAAGATCAAGACGGATCCCAAGATTAGTAGTGCGTCGAGCGGAAGAACGACAATAATACCGTACATGGACGATATCAAGTACCACACAAGTAGCGCCAGGGCACTAGACAGAGTCTCCGCGCTAATTAAAGACGGGGCAGCACAGTTAGGCATTGCAATCCCCATGGCGGTTTATGTGATAGGCAACCTGTGTCCCGAAGAGAGCGTGACAACTACCCTAAAGAAGTGCAAAACCATCGATGATAACATCAGGGAGATCGCAGTTAGAAATTTAATCAAGTCGAGTACCACTTCCTGAGACCTTGGGCGGAATGGGTTTCATGTCACTCAAGGTAGAAACCATGACCCAGTATATACGAAGATGGTACCTGCGATCCTGTCCGGAATTAAAAACCACATACGAGACGATCAGAAAGCTCGACATATCTAAGAGAAGAACCCCGATTAGTGACTACAACCACGTGCAGAGGAAGTTCGGACTCGTTGCTCAAGAACGAGATGCACCGGTTTCCCTGACGGCATGCAAGGACGACATCAAAAGACTTAGAGAAATCGTGCTGCGGAAAAGAACGGATAGGTGGACAGCCAAGATGTTTTACCCTAAGTTGGTCATCAAATATCAAAAGGTAATCACGTTCCCCGTGTCGAGATCGAGGTTGCTGGATTCGAGGAAGCTCCAACTGATTGTGGCAGCGTCAGAAGAGCAAATCTTCGCCCCTAGAGGGAATCCGGGAAACATGGGGGATGCGGGTGTATGTCGGAGGGGTTGTGGAAGTACGGAGACAGCGTACCACGTTCTGTCCACATGCCGAGGACATTCTTACACTCCGAGGCACGATATGGTTGTTTACTGGACCTTGAAAACGATACTAGAGGTGGCGGGAGCAACAGAGGAGGGATGGAAAAAGTTACGGTTTGGAAGTGGTGCGATGAATTTTGATTTCACTTCAACTACGGGGAAATACATTTCGATAAGAGCTGGTCAACCCGTCTTCACCTCGAGGAAGTTACACCACAACAAACCAGATATATTGGTGAAAGTCGGAGAACCGACAATTAAGATATATATCTTCGAAATTTCCATTCCCCATCTACAAAATTACGAGGTACAGGAAAAAATTAAAATAATTAAATACACGAAAAACTCAGTAGACGACATCGACCATAAAAATTGCGACGCGATTGGCAGAAACCTGAACCTCGCTTACGAACTGAGCCTGGAACACAAATGCCCAGTGGAGTTTGGGGTTTTCCTGGTTGGTACCAATGGGGAAATACTGGTAAATGAAACACACAAAAAGTTTACCAAATTATTAGAAGAATTAGGTGCCTGTAAGAACACCATCCATAACCTGTTAACGAGAACGCCCTACAGCGTAATGACATTGTCAGCGGGGCTGTTAATGAAGCATAATGAAGCAGCAGCGGGATCCTAGAGAATTGGAGTTTGGGACAATAAATTATTAATATTATATTGTACATATTATATATTATTTATTTAACTTTGTACATGTATATAAATAAAAATTTTAGACTATCATTAGAACTAACATTAGACCTAGAACTAAAATCATTGGGGTTTAGCCGTCTTTTGAGACGTACGGCTAAATCCGAATGTTTCTAGTTCTTGGTCTAGTGTTAGATCTAGTATTGCACCAGCATTATCACTAGAACTAGCATAATACCTAGAACTAATATCATTCGGGCTTAGCCGCCTTGAAAGACGTGCGTCTGGTGTTAGTTGTAGCAAAAATGCTAGTGCAAAACTAGAACTAACACTAGACCAAGAACTAGAAACATTCGGATTTAGCTGCACGTCTCTCAAGACGGCTAAACCCGAATGATTCTAGTTCTAGGTCTTGTGTTAGCTTTAGTGATAGTGCTGGTGTAAAACTAGATCTAACACTAGACCTAAAACTAGAATCATTCGGATTTAGCCGCACGTCTCTCAAGACGCCGAAACCCGAATGATTCCAATTCTAGGTCTAGTGTTAGTTCTAGGTTTAGTTCAATATAAATATACAACAATCTAACGCTGAGTAACAATTGAAACTGGAGCTAACACTAGTACTAGAACTAAGACTAGACCAAGAACTAGAAATATTCGGGTTTAGCCCTGCGTCCTTCAAGACGGCTAAACCCGAGTGTTTCTAGTTCTAAGTCTAGTGTTAGTTCTACTTTTAGTTCTATAAAAATCTAGCGCTGAATAACAATCAAAACTAAACCCGAGACTTTCTAGTTCTAGGTCTAGTGTTAGTTCTAGTTTTAGGTCAATATAAATATACAACAATCTAACGCTGAGTAACAACTGAAACTGGAGCTAACACTAGTACTAGAACTAACACTAGACCAAGAACTAGAAATATTCGGGTTTAGCCCTGCGTCTCTAAAGACGGCTAAACCCGAATGTTTCTAGTTCTAAGTCTAGTGTTAGTACTACTAGAAAATATAGCAATTTAGCGCTGAATAACAGAGTGTGTTGTTTGGGGGCAGCCGATCCAACATCTTAAATGTGAAATCGGGCGTGCCCCAAGGCTCAGTACTTGGTCCACTGCTGTACTCGATATATACACTCAATATTCAAAAGTACATTCGTACCTGTCGCTATCATCTCTATGCGGATGATACACAGATATATTACTCCTTTAAGCCATCGGATGTTGCGTTAGTTTCTAGTCAAATCAATCAGGACTTGAGCGGGATTCTTCGCTTTGCGGATGATCACGGTTTGGTGGTGAATTCGGATAAAACTGTTGGTTTGGTCTTTGCGAATGGAAGAAATAAACTGGCTGCGCAGCGGGATTTGGGATTGCTTATTGGAGGGGCTGAGGTGATGTATCAGGATTCAGTCAGGTATTTGGGAGTCTGGATAGATTCAGAATTGAGATTGAGGAAGTTTGTGTCCTGCCTGGTCGGGAGGGCGTTTGCCAGTTTAAAGCTGTTATATTCACACAAAGCGGTTTTGAATGTCAAACTTAGAAAATTGTTATGTGAGTCATTTGTACTATCACATTTTAATTACTGTGATGTAGTTTATCATTCGTTTATAGATCAAGTTAGTGCTGGTAGAATTCAGAGAGTGCAGAATAGTTGCTTACGATTTATTTACGGTATTAAACGTCGTCAGCATGTTTCTCATGTGTTAGAGGCCGCCAATTGGCTAAATATGTGGAGGAGAAGGTTTTTACATACCGCTTTGTTTTTTCATGGTGTGGTGACTTGGCGCATGCCTCCTTACCTGTACTGTCGCATAACTTACAGAACTGATATTCACAATCTTGGTACTCGATTCAGGGGTCAGGTCGCAATTCCAAGGCATAGGACTCAACTATTTAAGAAATCATTTTCATACAATATTGCAAAGTATTTCATTGATCTTAATCGTTGCTTTTGCTTTAAGTCGAGATATGAATTTAAAAAGGCCGTCATAAAATATTTGTCTGAGCTGCGGTGAGGGTGGGTTCGTTGGGTGTGGCAATGTTCGATGTGTTTAAACTGGTCAGTTGGTGGTTCTGGTCAAAAGCTGTTTGAGGTATTTAGCTTAATCCATCTATATTGTTATATATCTATAGTTTTTCTTTTTTTTTCCGGGCTGCGTGGAGGAGTGGATCGTGACTATGTTACAAGCCAAACGCAGTCCATTTGGTTGCAACCCCGTTCTATTGTAATATATATTGTTTTTGTAATTTTTTTTTGTTTATTTTCTTTCTGATGTTATATATGTAAAGTATGTGGGTTGTGCCAATAAATATTATTATTATTATTATAACAACTAAAACT
This sequence comes from Onthophagus taurus, assembly GCF_000648695.1. Taxonomy (NCBI): domain Eukaryota; kingdom Metazoa; phylum Arthropoda; class Insecta; order Coleoptera; family Scarabaeidae; genus Onthophagus; species Onthophagus taurus. Next base: position 158,864 of record NW_019280753.1, on the reverse strand, counting down.
AGAGTTAACACTAGAAGACTAGAGATCGTCGAGGGTAATCCATCTATTGTAAAAGTTTTATATAGCACTCCAGTTCTATGTAAAGTGGTAGTTCTTGCTTTACTAGAAAATAAATGGATCGATGATTGACCTTTATTACCACTATTAAATGTCTTATTCTATTTGTAGATTTTTAATGAAAAAGTAATATCAAATTTTAATTAATATGAAGTTAATATGAAGTTCGAAGTCCACTCGACTTGGTACTTTCCGCAACTGTACTCGAAATTATATCGTCACAAATGTTTTAGTTGGACCAATACACCGGAAAGCGACGAGTAATTCAAGTAGAACACAATATTGTTGGTCGCAATTATCTCTTTGATATATTCACATCATGACTGGTTAATGAACCACAATTCGAAATTGATTATTGCAGTTTGATATCAATTAAAAACATTCTCTCGTCGGTAAAAACATTTTGTTGGAAACCCGTAAAAAATGGTTTTGTTCCGAGAACTCTAATGACCGCCTATTTATTAGCAGAGAACGGGATTGTTGTGATAAATTTTCTTAAAGGTCAGCACTTTCTCATGGACCTACAAAATAATCATTCATTTTATAAGATAAAGATGGTTATCGTTTAGGTAACAAGTTATATTCAACGATACAAAATATTGTTGTCGATTTGGAAGAAAAAATCTGGAGAGATATTATACTATTAGTGCATCTATTATTCAAATTAGTTCCCTTGAAATTCAGATGTTTTTGCCATATTTTTCGGATTGGATTTTCATGTTAATGTATTCCGGAAGTAGCCATACACACAAGGCCTTCACCGCCTGTGGTCGTATCGAAAAATTGTTTCATTTATTTATGACAGATATTTTTACGTTGTATTTCCGGGGTGAAAATAGGGAAATAAAATCGATTTATGAAAACATTCGATTAATGTATTATACAGTGTGTTAAGTAAACGCGGTGCTAAATTTAAAGGTAACATTAAATCCAACTTTACAATAAGATTTTGTAATAATCATATCTAAAAAAGTAATTAAGATATCAAAACGGGTTAAAAATCTTTTTATAGCAAATTTAATCTAATTTCAACACACTAAAAATAATTACTTCGTTTTTATAAATACAGGTGATACAATTTTTTTAATTCAATTCCGCGGTTATTGGGGTTACGTGGCAAAATTCAATTTACAACATCATATCTCAAAAACGAAGAGAGATATCATGATAAAACAAAAACCATTTTAAAGGTGAGTTAATTAATATTTAATTAATGAAAAATTATTTCTTAATTTCCACAAATTTATTCATTATGATTAGTTTATTTAATCTCTACATATCAATTTATGACAGATTAAGTTTGCCAATTCCTAATTAAAAAAATCATATCTCAAATATTAATTGAGATATCAAAATGACTTTAAAACCATTTTATGGTAAATTTAATCTAGTTTTAACACCGCAAAAATCTTCGTTACTAGAAATCCCGGTAATACGATTTTTTTAATTCAACTCGGTGGTTATTGAGATAATTTGATAATTTTCGATCTCCCTGTATACCACTCCGTTTATTACTCCTTTTATAAAATGAACCCACTTCAGTAATTCTCTAGCAATTTCATTTTCATTAAAAAGGAACACAAAGGAATTAAACGTACTCTGAAATGGTATCGCGTACTAAATGAACCATTTTATAGGTTAACATTTTTGGAAAAATAAAATTGTCGCATCTTGTCTTGTTAAAAAAAAATAAAATAAATTTGATTGGTAACCAAATTTTTGTTTACAAAATGACAAACATTCGTGACAATTAAATTTTAAATTTGTCCGCGTAATCTCGTTTTGTCAAAATTTAAGTGTTAAAAAAATCTTCCAAATGGGGGAGGTGCACCCAGAAGTAATTTTTGAAGAGCTATCGGTGTCTCGATTGTTAATTATATCAGTATGGGCTTCGTTGGCTTGCTTCTCGTATTACGCCTATTGGAATAACAAAGAGAAGGATGAAGGAGGAGAAGGTGGAGAAGGCGGAGAAGGTGGAGAAGAAGCACCAGCAGAATAATGATGATAATTAACCGCGAAATGGACATGTTTTTTTTTCCCCGTTATAACTTTTGAAAATAAAACTTAATTTTAAGTTCGAAGTGTTTTTTTCTTGTAGTTTATTTTACCACACGAATTTAGTTATAATTATTATGAGCAAAAACTTTTGTGTTAAAAGTTGTACCTGCATCATAGTAGTTATGCTGTAACAATACGGATTAAATTCAGTTTTCTGTATAAAACTTAATTTAAATTGAGATGGACTATTGTTTTCAACTTAATTTGAACCTGGAATACTATGAATATGAATGGATATGAATAATTAATTTCCTGTTTCAGTTTAAACTAGTTCAAGCAGTAGATTTTAGAATAATTACACACAAAGTTGTTTTATAAGGAAACAAAAATACTGTTAAAGAATTTTTAATGTTTTAAATTCTCAACAAAGAGATAAATTATAATTACAAACGACATAGAAAAACGATTTACGACTTTTCGTCGAAACAACGCAACGTGACGTCGTAGCTTCCAGTTTGACAGTTGAAAAATCGAAAATCATCAGATTTATACCCACAACGTGCGTTCAGTTCGAATCTAATCGATCACTTACGCTCGTATAACGACTTTTCAATGAAAAATTTCAAACACTTTCAAGGCTTAATGTTTCAACTGATGCGAGATGCGTGATTTATCTTTCATATTTTTTAATTCTTTCTTTTTCAAAAAAATAAAAACGAAAAAGTGAAAATCCTCGGGGCTCGATTTTGCGTTGGATTAATTAAAATGCGCCGCAGCGGTGATATTAGTCTGGAAACGGTTGAAATTAGAGTCAGTGGTGTAGTCGTTTATTTTAAAATTGATCTCATTTTGTTGAATTGCTCACGCTTATCTGGCATTATGCAGCCAGCTGCAATGCGATACTTACTCGATTCGTATTTGACCATTTCCCTTAGGTACTGTGGCATTATTGGCACCGGGTTTAGATGTAACACGAAACTTTCCTCCAGTTTCTATGTAACTCCCCCGAAAATGACGCGTACCGTAAACGAGTGAAACTGTGGAAACGTTTAAAAGCTTTATTGTGTTATTTTGGGGGAAACGGAAATACTTCTTTGTATTTTTTTTTGTATAAAAAATTGATGATACTTTTATAATATTCTTTTCACATTATAAGTTTATTTACATACTTTCAAACAAATTCAACTTAAGTTTTGTAAGAAATATGTAACTAATTTACTTGTTTTATTATCTTTAACATCCCAGTTCACCTCGTTCTTGCACACACATTTGTGACCACCTTGTTCCATTCCGCACTCGTCCTTTTGTCCATCTTCATCCATTGCACCCTATAAGTTGGAGAAGATATCTCCTTTCACTACTTGCAACTTGTATTCCTTCCCAACATCCATTTAATTGCAGTTTTAAGCTGTCAGCATGCTTTTCTTCTATAATCGTCTATAACCGTTTAATAAGTGCAACACAAAATGGTTACTTAAAAAAACTATGATCGAAAGGTAGTTCAACTAATGCTGGTTCAAGGTGTGGATCTTCATCCAAAACGTTACCGCCTTGGTGGGATGAGGAGTGCACTAAGGTTATTAAAGAGAAGACAACTGTTATTAAAGTATACAAACAGCACCCCATCCTGGATAACTATGTTAAGGTGCAAGGTGCAAGTTTAAATAGAACTACACCTGCAAAAGAAGTATGAGATAATATTCGAAGATTTTCTGGGTTGCTTGGCAATAGATCTTTTTTTGTTAGTGATGATAAGCTACTAATACTCCCAAATCTGCAAGAGTTGGTGTTGGTTGTCAACTAGTATGCAGGATATACAGGGTGTCTCACGTAACTGGTTCGTTAGAACTTTTTAGGTTCCACTATTCGTACAGTTTTGAAATTTTGGTAGCATGGGTTGGGTTGGATTCGTTTGGGACTTTCGATCTAAAATATTTTCAAGATGGTCGCCACTTCCGGTCTATCGGAACTAGACCATAACTTCGTTATTTTAAATGGAATGTTATAGTTTTTATTACACCGTTTAATTGCACGTAAAAAAATACATTGACTTTGATAAGAGTTATTGATACCTAGCGTTTTTCGTTTTCGAGTTATTTTGGTTTTAAACTTTTTTGGTAAATTTCACCCCATATCTTAGCCAACATTAATTCAAAAAAGATCTTCATTGGCACGATTACTCTTCAGATGCTGCCAAATAGATTGCCATTTGTTGTATCGAAATATCTTATACAGGTTGGTCAAAAATTGAATTACTGTTTCTCCATATTCAATGGCGAGCTTATTTTTTTAGCCTGTCAGAAAGGGAATTTAATTCTCTACAAATTATCTATAAACATTCCTATACCCATTTATTGTAGTTTGCCTCAAAGTGGGAAATTTGTTAAAAAATGCACGAAATACAGGTTTTTTTTTATTAGAAAGCTATGGCATTTTGACAGTTTTTGGTCCATGTTTGTATTATTGTTGTCACTAGTTACATTTGATTATGGCGTAAGTCATTGAACACCATGGCAGAATATTCCAACGCCGATATTTGAAATTTATTTTGTATTTATTTATTTATTTTTTATTTATTTATTTGTTTGGGATGCCAACAGGGAAACCCCCAAAAGCGGCATCCACTAGCAATAACAAAAAAAACATTATTAAACGACCATTCGTTACTAATACTAATACTGACAACAATCCACAAAAAATATACATTTAATAACAATCCATTAAATTACTCGTAATACACTGTTGGAAATAATTCACGAGCACACCTGTATAATCCGAACGCGTGTGTCTAGCGCAATAAAATTTGGTATGGAAGTAGTACTAAAGTAGTGTAACTTACTCTCACATGGAGAGCGGCACAACTCTGCTGGGAGGAGAAACATCAATAGCGACAGTGAGCTTCGCGTACCATCGCTACACGACATGGCATGGAGTCTATAAGTCGCTGTATTGTAGTGAGAGGGTTGGCCAACCATGTCACTTCAACTCGCCTCCATAGCTCCTCAACGTTAGCCGAGGAAGCCAGATAACGTAGAAGTCTCTGAGCAGTCATGTCCCAAACATGTTCGAACGGATTCAGATGCGAAAACCGAGCTAGCCATGGAAGCATTCTTATATGGTGCTCTTCCACAAAGGTCTGTACAACACGCCCGATGTGCTGTCGTACGTTGTCGTGCATGTATAGCAGACCTGGGAGTCGCCAAACGTAGGGAAGCACAACGGACCGTAGCACCTCATCTATGTATCGTTGACCCGTCATGGTCTGCTATACACGCAGCAGACGTGTACGTCCACCATGTGTAATCGCACCCCACACCATAATGCTCGGTTGTCGGTGGATAGGTCGTTCTTGCACACACTGCTCGAGTAGACGATCACCACAGCTCCGACAAACTAAAATTCGCGCATCACCGGTGCTCAATTCGAATCTTGATTAGTCGGAAAACAAAATGTCCCTCTACTCGGCAACCTACTAATGCCAAGCGTCGACCCACTCGTGACGTATGCTGCGGTGCTCGGGTGTTACTGGAATCCGCTGTATCGCACGACGCATGCGCAGTCCACTATCCACCAAACGCCGCCGTACAGTTCGCGTAGTGAGTGTGCCTTCCCCTGCCGGTGGCCAAACAGCTCCAAGTTGCCTTGAGGAGGACTCACACGACGCTAAAGCGTTGAGCAAAAAGCGCGATCCTCGTGTGCTGGGGTCACGCAGGGCCCTCCCGGCCGCGGCTGAAAGTACCTATGTCCTACCTCAGACCATTCTCGTCATGCCCGTTGCACTGCCGATAACGACCGCTCGAGACGACGCGCAATTTCACGGAACGATACACCCTCAATGTGCATACCCTCAAACATTCCTCGCTCAAACTCGCTTAAGTAACGCGATCGCCCATCCATTGCGCACAGAGTACGATAATAATGTGGTTCCTCACACCACACTAAAAACGACCGGTATTTTCCATCCACTTCGGTCTCCATAGCGACGGAATGTTCCACTTGGAAGAGCGGCTCAGTCAACAATGCCGCGACGGAACAACTCGAAACTCGATGAATAAACTCGTCTACAGTAAACCTTTGTGCTCCGCAAATATCATGGATTTATCTTCACGCGTTCAGATTATATAGGGTGTGCTAGTGAATTATGTCCAACAGTGTATCAATATTAGGACCATGCCACAACCATGCCCCGCAAAACTCGTTTAAAGGACGCAATAGATATATTAAAAATGTCTACTTGACAGTGAAAGTCGTGCGTATTCATTATCCGGACTAAAGGAGAGTTAAGATGAATATTTGAAGATGAGCGACCAATCCTAAACAATAATCCTCCACGCGTTTAATAAGGAGGGACATAAAAACATAATTCACCCACCAAATCTGAAGCATCCAAGAAGTTGTTGACCAATTTATACAAAAAAATAAATCAGAGCTCAGTCTCCGCTGCCGCAGTGTATGGAATCCTAGTACTCTACACCGTTGAAGGTAATCACAATAAGGTAAAAACGTTTTGTGCGCTAAGTACCTTACAAATCGTCGTTGAACGGATTCAATGCGATTGATATGTGCAGCATACTGAGGGTTCCACACCGTCGACGCGTACCCAAGGACACTGCTAACGAAGGCCATGTACAGCGATTTAATGCATTGAATGTTCGTGAACAGACGACATACCCTAATCACAAAACCCAATCTCCTCAAAGCCTTAGCAACAATAAAATCCACGTGTAAATTAAACATAAGCCGGCTGTCAAGAATAACACCAAGATCGTTAATGTGGTCACACGAAACGAGTGCAGCAGTTCCCAAACGGTAAGTTGTAGTATTGATGGCGAATATGATCAACTTTTGGACAGGACGTGTCGAACACTTAATGAGAGATGCCTAACAAACCTAATGTCCATCACAAGGAAAAATTTCAAAAAAATTGGTAAAGATTTTCTTAGTTCTGGACATATCGAGACCAAAAGAAATCATATATTTCCGGTCACCAGTGATGAAGACAATGAAATAAATATTTTATAGTATTTTATTGCATTTCCAAATTCAATTTAATAACAAATTTATATTATAAATTTATATTTTTATCCAAGTCTAATTTTTGTCATTAATTTTTTGTTTTAATTGTCAAATAAAAGCTAGTAAACTAAAAGATTATCAATCGTAGTTAATAGTACAAATAATAATATAGTTCATTTTTTTCTATAATACCTGTCAAATTGTTGTAAAGTTGGCAAAATTAACAGGGAGTTTTGTTTTATCATGTTTTGCAATAAATACGTCACAATGACGTTTGAGCTTTCGTTATTCAAAAAGAAAAGGTGTATAAAAAATGGTGTGGGGTGTTTATTTGCCATTTATTTACCTAGAAAAGGTATTTTGTTCTATTTAATTATTTAACTTCGTTAAAATCGTATTTATCTAAAAATTTACTATACAGGGTGAGTCAGAAAGAATGGGAAGTCCGAATACCGGAGACACTAGATACCAAAACATGACGATTTAACCTAACATGTCTTATACAAATTTCGGTGGTTTTTAATACACAGGGTGTGTTGAAAGTTAAATTTTTATTTCGAAATTTCTTGATAACTTTAAAGGTTTTTGTACTATTAACATAAAATTTGGTAGTTAGATGTTTTCGATCATGAGAAATACGAATTTGATATTTGTTTTGTGATTACTCGTAGAGGGCGCTAGATACACACTCTATGTTTGAGATATCAAATCATGACTATTTTGTCAGTTGAGGTATGGTGAATTAGAACCAGAAATCTGAAAGTAAAAATACGAAAGTATGAAAACTTTAAGAATTCGTTGTTACTAGCAGATAATGGTAGGTAGCACTGGAGAATCGGAGCATTTTATAAAAAAACTTTTAAAACAAAAGTTGTAGCAAATTTCATTCTTACCAATATTGCTCTCTTTTACTTTTGCTCTCAGATGCGTCCAGTTACGTGAAACATCCTGTATAGATAGAAATATACGCTCAAGACTCCAAAGATATATGCAATGCTTTAAATGCCAAAGGTATAAAAGTTGTAAATCTATTAATTAAACTGATATCAAGTGGTGATTTTAAAGAGTACTTTTAACAATGAATTATCTCTATTACAAGGATTTATAGACATGACATTTTCCATATACATCGTCGTTCGTTCTATACCATTAAACAACATCGACCATCATGAAAAGCGAATACTCTCTCTATTCTACATGAATCGACTGAATAGACGTAATGGAACGGATTCAATACAATCTAGCTATATAAATTGATGGAATGCCTCATTAAGCAGAATTAAATGAAGTTCAAGTCTGGTACATTTTTTTTAAATTTCTTATAGGGGATTTTTTTCCTTAGGGGCTTGTAAAAAAAGGGATCGAACGAATTATAAATTTGTCTCTTCTCTTTTGGAGAAGAATTCGGATTTTTTTAAAAGGATACATACTTTAAATATCACGTAAAATATTATTACTCAGCCGAGATCGCATCTTTTTTATACATTTTTTTTTCTATACGTGATAAAGAAACCACTTCTATTCAATTAATTACATTTGGAACATCTGTCCAACGACAGTTTATCTCAAAATTAATCCGCGAATCGTTTCGTTAAGTGTGATAAACTATTATTGTGATAGCTTCGGGTTCTCCAATCTCGAGCTACGATGAGTCTTGGAAGAAAACCAACACCACTTAATTAAGAGCGTGTAAAACTAAAATTAACAGAATCCAATTAACGAAGAAAATTAAAAATTTTTCTTCTATTTTAAAAATATGATTAATTCGATAATATAAAAAAGGGTTAATTTACCCTAACTAAACATAACTAATTTATCACTCAACTTCAAGACCACAACATTCACTTCAACGACCCTTAATAGTTATACATAGTTTGTTTAATAGCATAATTTTTTAATTTACACTTAAATCCTTTATGTTATACATCCCTTCCGAACTTCACTAATGTTTACGGCAGGAGATCTCCCTTTACATAATGGATTAAATAAATTGATATCACAAAATCTGCGAGTGACAGCCTCGTTAAGATAAGGATATTATTTCCGTTTAAAGATAAATTACGATCGCATCCGGTGAGACACTCCGCATTATGCGTGATGTGGCAAGTTATACCATGCGTGGCACGTTCTTGTAATATAGGGTATATTATACAAGAGCACATCCCCTCCCGCATTGGATTACGTACACCAGTGGGAAAAGATAGAGCACGAAATTGTAAATGGTAAAGAAGCTATTTTGTAAGATGAAATATATTTTCTCCTTGTACTCGACTTTTTAAAAGTAAGATGAAGTAGATCTTTATGGATTAATTATAGCAGTGAATTTAAGTTTATAGAAATATCGTTAAAGTAGTTTTGAAGATGATAAAATAAATGTTATAACTAAAATAGGGTCTTGTCTAACTATGGTGGGTGAAGGGCTAGTTTGTGATGTGGTTGAGTGGATTGTGCATGAATTGTGAACAATGTTAAAATTTAATTAATAAAAGATCAACTTCTTCAAAATGAAATAAAGACTAATATGTTCATTTCTGTAGATAATGCACACCAAATGTTACATGTTTGCAGAGTTGTTATGCTTGTTATTGACGCTCCTCATTATTCAGTAGTTTTTATGCATTTCCAAGCACTTCATTATCAAAGTTTTTACAACACAACCAATTTGTACGAATCGAAATAGTAATTATGAAAAATTCTCCTTTCAAAACGATCAAAACATCCAAAAAAAACATAAAAATTAACAATTTTTTAAATGTGTTTTTCTAGGAATATCTCTTTAAGATTGATAGTAACCCTACAATAAGATTTTGTTTAATTTTATATTATAAACAAATTTTAATTAAGTAATAAAATTATTGATACATTCTACAAAAAAAAAGCATATCCAACTGTATCGGGGCTGTTGATGGGAAACACATCCATATGCAAGCACCAAAAGCATCGGGAAGTGGGTTCTTCAATTATAAACATACCTTCAGCAATTTTAATGGCATGTGTAGATGCGAATTATGATTTCATTATAGCAGATATTGGANGAAAGTTGTTTAGAGGAAGAGTATTTAAGCGTTTCTGCGTGTAGGGATGGACATTAAGGGTGATTTAAGCATGACGCCGATAGATATTGACCGACGAAAACATGTATTAAGATAGCTGAAGGAGCGCCCTTTCTGACTGTGATAACAATTTTTTAAAATTCGGTTCCGTAACAATTGCACAAGTCCTTGAAGTTTGGTAATTTTGAGCTATTTTAAGTACAGCGCGGTGTTCTTCATTTTTTATTGATCTTAATATCAACTTATCGGCAGACGAAAACCCGATTTTAGATAGAGAAAGATTCAAGCTTTCAAGTGGTGCAGTTAGTTTTTCGCTATCCCTAATTATAAGGAAGATATCAGCTAAGAAAGTAGATAGGAAATTACGGGTAAAAGTTTGTTGCTATCGTCGCACGGGTTGAATATAATCTATGAGGGTGATTATAAGGAAAATAGTCTCAATTATAATAAAATGCGAATTTAAGGTTTTTTAAGAAAACCTGTTAGAAGTAATTATCGAGTTGATCATGGAATAGAATTTAGATTTTATTAAACAACGACATTTATATCTACTAAAACCCGATTTTCTTTCGTCCCCTAATGATAATGGATGGTGATTCTGACATATTTCGGCTATTATTGACGGTATGGGATATTTTTTTAAATAGATGTCTTTTTCGACTATGTCCTAAAGACATTGAACGTTTAGTTTACGATTGGTGTATTTTTAAGGTGGGTTCATGCAAAGTGTTTTAGTTTTAGTCATAGTCATAAGCGTTTGCTTTAGCTGTAGCTATAAGGCAAGAGATTGGTTCATGCAATATTTAAGCACACTACATTAAAGGAGGATTTTGACATATAAACAGTAGTGCCACAACTCATGCCAAATTAAAAAAAAAGAAATCGGAAGTGAAACTGTTTTGTTTATAATGAACAAAAAGAAAATTGTTGTCGCTGCTTGAGTAATGTGCTTGAATGCAGCTCTATTAATCGCACAAAGATTAAGAAATAAAAGACGACGGCGTTTTGGCAGAAGACCAATCAATAAAATTAGAAAATTAGAGGGAAATTATGCCATTCTGATTAGAAACATGTTGGAGAAAGAGGAAGACGATTTGCAATTTTTTAAATATGTTTGCATGTCGTTCGAAGAGTTTAAGACTGGTTGAACCTTTTTTAGCAAAAACACCAATTAAAGGTGCAATTTCACCCGCTCAAAGGTTGATAGTAACCCTACAGTAAGATTTTATTTAATTTTATATTATAAACAAATTTTAATTAAGTAATAAAATTATTGATACATTCTACAAAAAAAAAGCATATCCAACTGTATCGCTTTAAAATCATTTTATAGCAAATTTAATCTAATTTCAACACACTAAAAATAATTACTTCGTTTTTATAAATCCAGGTGATACAATTTTTTTAATTCAATTCCGCGGTTATTGAGTACGGCTTCAGCACT
>NW_019280753.1:112300-146570 GCF_000648695.1 Onthophagus taurus | reverse complement strand
TTGTTAAGAATAAAATTTGCTACAACTTTTGCTCCAAAAGTTTTTTTGTAATATGCTTCGATTCCCGAATGTTACCATTAGCTAATAGTAAAACAAGGAAATTTAGTAAATTTTCATATTTTTGTATTTTTCTCGATATTGACGCATCTGAGAGCAAAAATGCAAGAGAGCAATATTGTTAAGAATAAAATTTGCAACAACTTTTGATCTAAAAAATTTTCTATAACATGCTCCGATTCCGAAGTGTTACCACTACCTACTTGAAACAACGAAATTCATTAAATTTTCTATAACTTCCTTCGTATTGAACAGCAAAGCGAAAGGTACTATCCTCCAGAATGTGGTGATATTATTCAGTCAGAGTCAGGGGAAATTATGAATGGTCAGTGGCGAGCTGAAAAAATGTCACTGCAAAATATAGGATGGGTTGGAAGCAACAATGCGGCAAGAAGGTTCCAGAAGAACAGAAACTTGTTGCGCGAATATTTTAACGGTATTGGAACTGTAACATGGCAATATGACCATGTATCGCGCGTTAGACCTTAAATTTTTTATATTAATAAAATATTCTCTATTAATTTTGAGTCAATTTGGTCCGCATTTGACTCCATTGAAATAATTGTCGAAACAATAACGCACAACAACCTTAATACAATAAAATACAAAACGCGCAAGCAAACGTAACGTGCGCATGCGTCACGTTACGACCAATTGTTTTAGCTTTAAGAAGTTAAAAGTTGGACAACTCTTGGGACTAGGACAAAAACCATTTTAGTCGTAAGGTGATGCATGAACAGTACCACTATAACACAATACCTTAACTTTTCACTCTTATGACTATGCCAACAACTACGACTAAAACACGTTGCATGAACCCACCTTTAGAGCGATTTCTGATCGATGGTATTTGTATGCCGTACCAATTTAACAAGTAAGTCAAAAGATATCTACACAATTCCGAAGGCTTTTGATTCCCAAACAAGATTTTACTACATCAACAATGTATTAGTCTATTGAAACAAGTTCCAGAACAAAGTGAACGACAACTAAATTATACATTGACTCGTATATGACAAACCGAGTCTCAACTTGTGAAAACCCTATTTATAGGGTTTTTACCATATTGGTAGATAAAATGATGGCAGTTTATCTGATGAAATGTTTTTTTGGGGTATAGTGATGAATCTTCAATAAGTTGTTCACCTTTCAGTATGTTTTGTTCTAAATATTGATCATCATACATTTACACCTTCTTTTATCACGTGTTTCTAAAGAGAATGAACGTTTAGTTTTAGCGGGGTGCATTGAATCATTTACATCCAGAATTTGTGTTTCTCCTATTCTTCTTTTAACTCTTTCGTTTAATATAGGCACCTATGCGAAGTTAGCCCCCAATTAGATAGAATTTTACATGTATAGTATTTTGATTATAACAAGAGAACCAGTCAACCGATTTCGATAAACAATGTCTCTTTCGAAAGCTCAATCCTTGGCCAATACGAAAGTGGAAATGCCCGATTCGAAACCTCTCTTGAATTCCGCTAAAACGCCAAAATAATGCGAAGGTACACGAAAATAACACAAAAATGACCTTTTTTAAGTTGTGATAACTCGTAAACGATGTAGCCGATGATCAAGATCTATACGTCATTCGATTCGTCGTAGTTTCTTCTATCGAAATCACAAAATGCCCGATTTCAATTCTCTCCCGTTAACCTTGTACAGCACTCGAAATGACACCGTGTTCGCCTCGGTGTTTAGGCCCGTATGAACTCTCGAAAGTCTAGCCCCCAATATAAAAAAATTAATTTAAACTAAATCGACTATAATTAGAGAACGGTTTGACGGATTTTAATGTTTTATATCTCAATTAAAAGTTTGTGTCTGGCTGAATGCGGTTGTCGAAATGTCCGATTCTAAATATTTAGGGATTTTGATTAAAACACAAAAAAACGAATTAATCAAACACATCAATTATCTCCTTAACTAATTGACCAATTTTAGTCATCAACATCTCGATCAAAAGTATGATCTTCAATGAATGCGAAGGTGGAAATGCCCGATTTCAAAATTTACTAATTACCTGCGTACGGCTATTGCAATGACCATGCGAATCTGACGACTAGAAGTCTAGCCCCCAATATGAAAAAATTAATTTCAACTAAATCGACTATAATTAGAGAACGGTTTGACGGATTTTAATGTTTTATATCTCAATTAAAAGTTTGTGTCTGGCTGAATGCGGTTGTCGAAGTGTCCGATTCTAAATATTTAGGGATTTTGATTAAAACACAAAAAAACGAATTAATCAAACACATCAACGTATCGATCGAAAGTATGATCCACGGTAAATGTGAAAATGGAAATGCCCGATCACTAAATTTGCTAAATAAGTACGTACGATTGTTTAAACGACTCCGATGACTTTACTACCTGGAAGTCTACTCCCCAATTGCATAAAAAGAATTTTGTAAACGCATTACTATTAGTGAACAAACTAATGTGAAAATGTACTAATCATAATAAAGTATGTAAACAAACGAACAAAGTAAGACTGATTTAAAATGTATTTGCACTAAAACAGAAAATCTTTCTCAATTTTTTTCTAATTTTATATTTTTAGCTGTACCAGGTATCCCGTTAAGGGTACGGAGCGACTGTATCATAACAACGATGTTTATAGAAAATAAAAAATTATATATAGCGCATTAAATCTTCATTAAATTTGATTTAAAATGTTCTTTATTTCATGATGATAACTCAATTCGTTCTTGAAATACGTTTTTTTTTAAATATATATTTCATTACACAAAAACTAAGGGATGATCCAACGTCTTGGCTGCTTCGTTTTAATTATTTGTTGGACACCTGATTCTTTTGCAAGAAGTCTTAAACATTGAAATTCGATTAGTGCGTTTTATTTTAGTAAAATGACGTAAATTTTATTTGAAACGTTTCGAGAAAACGAGTAATTTTTTTGTTGAAAGGTTGAGTTTTAAAACCAAAAAACGATTTAAAACCGCTTCGCCCCGTCGTCTTTACATTTTTTGTTTATTCACCTCCAGTTTTCCTTCTTCACACAATAAATTAAGGAGGGGATGTTTGGAAGTTGATTCGCTAAGAACGCATTTTAGTTGATGTGCGGGCATTTAAGGGTGATAAAGTAGTTTAGAAAAATAAAACTTATTACTTGAATTAAGTGATAAATACGTGCTATATTTATGCTAAGTGTTAGGTGATATTAGTGATGTGATATAGGACATCATGGGATTGCTATTTTATGGATGTTGAAGGATGTGAAGGTATCGTATTAATTCTTTTTTTTTGTCACAATAAATTAATTTATCTTTTCTTTCCAGCTGAGCTTCGAAGTAAAATCCAAGGGAAACAACATCTATTCGGTGAGTCGTTTTCAATTTTATTAATTGACCAAAACATATCGGGAAAATTCGCGATTTGAACGGTGTAATTGTTCCAGATAAAAGCCGTTTGAACGCTACTCACTGGATTTGTGCTTGAAAAACGGTACTATTCAATAAATTTTTGCATTTTGTGCTTGAAAAATTATTAAGCTTTAATTATCAACATTGTCAAAACATGAAATAATTTGAAATTGAGTGTAAACCACTCCAAATAATACTATATAGTATAATCTAATTCAAACTTTTTAACGGGGGAGTCTGTTTTTTTTGTATCAAATAAAATGATTTCATTGGGAATTTTTTGCTACCAAATTATGTGGTATTTCAATTTAATCTTTTGCATATGCTTTCATGATATATTTACTTATTTAAAAAGAATTGTTTATAGAAAATAATCTTTANTATTCGTTATACAATTGATTTTTGACGGGTAATGACACTCATTACCCATGACAGACAAAGTGTTGAATAATGAGGCCATTATTCCACACTTCTGACACTGCCTACTAATCAAAAAATAAAATATTAACAGAAATGACAGCTTTCTTATATTGAGGTTATGTCTGAAATGTCTATCAAGTTTATTTTTTTTTCGTTTTTTTGATTTTTTTTTCAAAATTAAATAGTTGTAGATAAAGTATAGTATTCAACTTGCGTATAATGGATGTTACCCACTCAGATTACAACACTCGCTCGCTTCGCTCGCTCGTGTTGCAACTTCTTCTTCGTGGGTAACAGCCGCCATTATACGCTTGTTGAATAATATACTATTACATTGTCCCTCAACCAAGTAGGTGCGTGGATTGTCTAAGTATCCACTGGTTGATACAATATCTATCCCTGAAATAATCTGAAACTCAAAAATCAAATGATGTTCGTTTCTTGTGATTATTGTTTGAACTAGAACTAAGCAAAAAAATATTATTGGCAAGATGGCGCCTAGTCAAATTAAGATAATCCATTTTGTTCTTCAAATCGATAAGTTTAGCGGAATTCGAAAGAGATTTCGAATCGGGCATTTTCACTTTTGTATTGGTCAAAGATTAAGCTTTCGAATGAGACATTGTTTATCGAAATCGGTTGACTGATTCTCTTGTTATAATTAAAATACTATACATGTAAAATCCTATCTAATTGGGGACTAGAAAAATTGGGGGCTAGAAAAATTGGGGGCTAACTTCGCATAGGTGATATAGGCCTATTTCTTCACTACGATTCTTAACTTCATTTCCTTTTACAACTTCTTCGGCGGGTTCCTTTCCTCTATTTCGAAGTTTCCACTACTAGTAGATGTCAATATTAATATCCATCCTAGCATTTTTATTATCTATTGTCATCATCTTCTGACCACAATTCTTCATCACTAAATTGATTTTCAGTAATATCATTTTCAGTTTGAAACCCATCCTCATGACTTGATTTATATGATTCTATCTCATGGGTAGTAATGGTAGTGGAATTAGGCAAATCATAATCATCACAGTGACATCCTAATACTGGGGGAAAAAATCAACGTAATTTATAGGGCGAAAGACTTTGACAGCATTTGAATGATATTATTGTTTATCTACAACTATTGAATTATCTATTCGTTATACATTTGATTTTTGATGGGTAATGACACGCATTACTCGCATGACTGACAAGTGTTGAATAATGAAGCCATTATTCCACAGTTCTGACACGACCTACTAATCAAAAAATAAAATATAACAGAAATGACAGCTTTCTTATATTGGGATTTTGTTTGAAATGTCTATCGTTTTTTTTTTCAAAATTAAATAGTTGTAGATAAAGTATAGTATTCAACTTGTGTATAATGGATGTTACCCACTCAGAACTTCATCTTCGTGGGTAACAGCCGCCATTATACGCTTGTTGAATAATATAGTATTAATAAACAGCATATAATAATTTGAGGAATACTATTTTCAAATTCTATCAGTTAGAGATAAAAGATCACTTTGAGTTATTTTCTATGAAGCTCTAATAGTTACAGAAATAGTTTGTGACGAACAACGTCCCCACAATTCAGCATCTCTAACAATGTTTAATCCCGTGATACACAGATGAATAATTTTCTGGCTAGTACATGTGTGTAATTGTCTTATCTAATCATCTAATTGTCATATAAGTATAAAAAAATTAAGTCACGATTTTATTTCAAAACAGTAAATATTACACCATTTGTAGTTATTTTTCATAAATCAGAAGACACAACGTAACGAAAATCAAATATGTAATCATAAAGAAATATGATGAAAAAAAAAAAAAATAAAACAAGTTCACAACCCAAAATATTATTTTCTATCTAAATTTAGACAATTTTGGGAGCAAATCACAGCATGGTCTAGATACAATAATTCCTAGTAATGCGTGCAAAAACATTTGGTATTACGCTTGCGGCGCCTTATACATACAGGATGTTCCACGTAAGAAAATATTATTAAACATACACGGTGTTCCATAACGACGTACTGAAATAAACATATGTTATTTTAAATGGAATGATATAGTTTTTATTGCGTATTCTGATTCTACACACAAAACTAAGTTGACTTTGATAATACATGCTGATACCTAGTGCTTTTAGTTTTTGAGTTATTTGAATTAGAAGCTTTTTTTAGCAATTAACATTGTGCCCTTCAAATCTGAATTTCTTCGCTACTGATCGGGCTAGAAAGTTACAATTTGTGATAGTTGCCGCTTGGATATCTTTAAATAGAGCGCCATTGGCTACATCGGTCTATCTTATACAGGATGTTCAAAAATGTAACTGTTTTACCATATTCAATTGCAAAAAAGTCGAAAATTTTAAATGGAACGCTCCATGTTTGACTAGTTAATCAGATAGAGAATTTAATTCTCTACAAATCTTCAGTACATGTCGCTATACCTATCTGTTACAGGTCTTGAGATAGAGTGGGATGAATCAAAACCATGCAAAGAATGGCAGGTTTTTTTTATTTTTTTTTATTAGTAGGCCATGAAATATATGCATTCAAGTGATGTCACCATAATTGTTTGTAATTTCACAGGTGGTAAGCGTTGACGTGATCCAAATTTCCTACAACTTTTGTACAAGGAAGAATTGTGTATCTCGGATCCTTAATGCCATTCATGTATGTACTTTGTCGCTTACGTATATTACCTGTAGAGTACTTTTAGCAACATTTGAGATCTTTCATTTCACCCTGTAAGATTATCTTGCGTAGAATTAGCAATATTTTTGCGGTGTCTCTCATTCACCTTCGCATATTCTTTCTTATGCCGGTATTACACTATTACACTATACCAAATATTAAAATGTATTGTTATTTAAAATATATTAAAATGTTCTCTTCATTTTATAGTTTTGTTTGTTTGTTATGTATATCATTTTCTCAGATATATCATTAATGGCAGCAGTGTTCATGATACTAAATATAATTCTGAGAGGTCATCTTTTATTTCTAAGTACGTTGTATAACACCAAAACTTCATGCACCACGTCTGCTTCGCGTTCAGAAATGTTTTAGAACGTTGTAATTTGGAACAATCTTTTATCTTCGGTTACAGTATCTATTGCGCTATCGTGATACAGCGTAGACATCAATAATATATGTTTTTGTTTTTTTTTGACCTATACAGGCCGATTTATTAGCTCACCATCAAACTTTGACATATGATAGCTAATCCAATTAGCAAAAAAAAATGTTAATGAATGAAACAAATTGTGTATCAAGTGGAAATTAACACACGAGAGCAGTTATTAAACAGAATACAAATGGCTGCTACTGAAATAAGAAATCAACCAGACATTTTTATTCGGCTGAAGAACTATTTAATTCGTCGTTTTGGAGCATGTTTCTAGCAGAAGGAGGTTATTTTGAACAATAATTGTAATATTTGTGTTTAAAAAAAAAGGTTGCATTTTTTTGGCAATTGGATTAGTTATCATATGTCAAAGTTTGATGGTGTGCTAATAAATCACCCTGTATAATAAAAGTGTTATGACTTTTTGACAACCAAATAAACTTGTCATTTCGAACTGTATTGAAGTGTAACGCTTTTCTTTTCTAACCGTGCCTACCGATAATTTATGGTCTTTTAGCAGTTTCATCATCAATACTTGTGTATCAGTTATGGAAAGTTATATTCCGATTAGTATTAGATATGAATTATATTAGTGTCTTAATAATAGTAACTGATAGATCACTTCAGCATTCCACGTAGTGTAGCCAATTTATCGATTACTAATACCCAGTACGGTTTTGTCATTTTCAAAGTGAAGACAAACTAACAAAAGTTGAAATCGATTTATTGACATCGTGCTACGAAAGATATCCACTCCTCATTTTTTCAAGACTCTCAAATTCTGCTGATTGAAACAAAATATTCCTGCTAAATTAAGAATTCATAGATTTTTTTATAGTTAATGGATTTCTCCTGAATTTCAATATTAATTCATTGCACCAAGTTTTCTATCCACAACACGTTTTGCACGCTTTACTTATTGCTTCACATTCAGCAAATGAGTTTCAATTTTTCTGTTTAATCTCATTATTCTTCCTTTCATTGGATGTATCGTGATGCGTGTCGATTCCATCTTCGGTTCTTGATTCTATTGTTCTTCTTCATCAATAACTTCATCGCATAAAGTTTAAAGTCTGTATTATTCTTTTTCGTTGGAGAGGGACATTATTTCAAATTATTATTTTTGTTAAAACAAATATCGCTATTGTCTAAACTACATCATCGTTACTGTAAAATTATTGACGTTACATGTGAGGTTTGGGACACCACAGAATACTTGAAGACATATGTATCTAAGGAGCTATTTAGAGCTGTGTAGTACGATCGATGGGATTTGTATGCCGTACTTTTCAGTCCCAGGCAAGATTTTATGTACCATCTCTCACTTCATCTACATCACATCACAGCCTATTGAAACAACTTCCAGAAGAAAGCGAGTGACAACTAAATTATACATTTTTTTACGCTAACGATTTAATAATCATAGCATCTCATATTGATTGATTATCCGTCTTTAGTAACCTTATTTATTGTTAGACAAGCTGTGGAAATCAGTAGGACTTAAACGAAGCTATGTGTATTGGCTCATGGGTCACAAATCTAAGTGGTAGTTGGATAACTAAATTTTGCTCTATAAGTCCGTTTTTACCTCAACTATATTTTGGTCTAGTAGAATGTTCATTTCTGCCACCTAAATTAAGAGTAACACACGGACTATAAAACTGTTGCCAAAACCAATCCTAAAGCCATCCTTTTGAAATCAGTTTCCTCGTCTTTACTAGCAATCGCTTATAATTCACATCAATACTTATAGTTGCAGTTTCGAATGTTTCATTTAGTATTCTCACAAAAAAATGACAGATCCGGTCGCATCAATCGGAACGAGAAATGAATTACACAGGAAACATGTTTTTCACAATTCTTATTAATAAACTTGCAATGTGTACTGTGTCATTGCAGCTATACATATAACGAAGATAACATTCATAACATGAAGATAATAGTTTAGAAATAAACACATTCATTCAAGTACCGTCAGAATTATCCAGGAAAATATATCTAGTCAAGTGACTCATAAAGTTGAAAAAAATATTTGGACACTGTAGAATTAAAAGATTAATTTTCAAGAACTTTGCTTATTAAAGTAATACTTTATGATCATGATTGTTCAATATAATTCAGTTTCAAAGCCTTTAAAGTGTTCACATTTAATTGTGGTGAAACGTTCACATGTAAATCGAAGTTACAACATAACATTTTGTGATTAAATTATTGAATGTTAAAGTTAATTGGTTTATATAAACGTTTAGTTTTAGATTTTAATTGAGATTTCGAATACACATAGTGGGTTAATTAGATCGAGATACTGCAACGCACAGGAAAATTAATTCTGAACGTTTCCACGTTATCCTTAATTTTCACTCTCAACATAACAGTTTAATCGCAAATTTACCTGGAAGGCAGATTTATTATTTTAATCCAAACCCCGTTTCCTCGGCTAGGTAAAGTGCAATAGACAAAGGCAATTAACAAAAATCACTTTTCAAAACACTTTGGACATTAGATAACTTTAGCTATTTTTTTTATAAAAGATTTCTCACACCTTGAGAATACAGAAATAAAACGTAAAGGATGATAAGGTGTCCTCGCACTTGTTATAAATAGTAAGATGGTATTATAAATAGACTCAGATAATAGTAATAAAAATATAACAACAAATCACATGGTGTTTAATTATTTTATTAATCATTTTAATTTGCTAAGTGACTCCACGTTTTAACATATCAAAGCCAGGTTACAATAACAGTTAGTAACAAAAAACTTTATTGCAAATATTTTTTCATCACTTCTTAAATATTTTAATAATCACTTTTGGATCGAGCTGAAATGAAACTTCCGTATTCAATGTCTTTGAACTCGAAACTTCAGAAAACTTATTAGATCTGCAACGGTGGGTTCAGCGTATTTTCCAGGTTTCCTTTCTCACTT
The DNA here is from genome assembly GCF_000648695.1 of Onthophagus taurus. Lineage (NCBI taxonomy): Eukaryota > Metazoa > Arthropoda > Insecta > Coleoptera > Scarabaeidae > Onthophagus > Onthophagus taurus. The sequence goes on along the minus strand of NW_019280753.1, from coordinate 136,644 downwards.
TGGGATATACGTTGTTCAAACCTCTTGAGATTGACCGAATTCCCAGGCGCAATTTTAATACTCACTTTATATGCAAAAATGATTTTCTTTTCCACGCTACATATATGAATTATTTTTTATCAAAAAACCATTACGGTTACATTGAAATTATTTTAAAAGGTTATTTATTAGCTTTTTAATACTTGGATAGATCAAATTTAAATTTAAATTTGAATTTAAACCGCCAATAAACAACTAGCGCCATCTTCGAAACGTCAATAATAACATAATACATAACCTAAAATTATTGTTTACGTTGTCAGTTTGACATAAAAGTTAGGTTATTTTATTGCAATATTGGTTTAATTTCATTAAATATGGGAAAATTAGATGAAAACGTTTGTTATATATGTTTAAAAGAAAATTTAGAAGTAAAAAATTTATTTGAAAACGACGAGGATGGAGTTAGTATTAAAGAAAAAATGATTTATTGTGTCCCAACAACTTTGGTATACAATACTTATATAATATAAAGCTTTTTTTCTATTTTTTCTTATTTAAGGAAAGTTACGAAGATTGGTTTATATGTCAAAATTGTCTGCTATTGTTGAGGAGTTCTCATAAGTTTATTAATATGGTTATAAGTTCACAGGAGTATCTAAAAATTTGTAATGAACATACAAACGAAGAAGTTTGTAGCGATTTAGACCAAGAAATTGATGTTATTACACCCGATTTGGTGAATTGCAACAAAAAAACACCTAAAGTAGATAAAAATAATTTTTTTTGTAAAATATGTAACATAAAATTTAAAAATCAAAAATTATTATCAAACCATTTAAAAGAAACTCACAATCATAACAAGACTCACAATAAAATAATTAATAACACAAATAAACACTACCAATGCCATTATTGCAAAAAAATATTTAAACAATCTTGGCATTTGCATGATCACATCACTTCCCATTTAGGAGATAAAAAATATAAATGCATTTTATGTGATAAAACGTTCTTGAGAGTTACTTCATTAAGAAGGCACTTTAAAATTCATGAAAGAGCACCTGGTGAAAAAGTTAAACATTCTCCAGTGTTATGTACAATATGTGGAAAGAAAATTTTGTACTCAAATGGGTTACAACGCCACATGAGAATGCATCTTGGTATAAAACAACATGAATGTGAATTTTGTAAACGAAAATTTGCGCAAAAAACTCATTTACTTGCTCATAGAAGAACTCACACTGGTGAGAAGCCTTACATTTGTGATACTTGTGGTGAAGCTTTTACACTTAATGCTTCTTTAAGGAAACATATTAACACCCATAAGAAAAATGTTAATCTTGAATGTACTTGTTATTGATTACATTTTTTTTTAAATTTTAATTGACTTATTATTTCACCCAAATATTAATTCATTATGGTTTTATTTGTTACAAATACACAACTAATTTTATCTGATTACATAAATTATTTGTGTTGTTTCATTAAACAGCAAATATATTTCGAAATTATTTAGCAAATGAATGTCAATTTCAGTTAATGACAGGTTTTATTTAACATTTAACTTTGTTACAAATTGTTTTTGGGTAATGGCTTCAACATTATAAATCAAGTTAAAAAAAAATCAAACACGTATGGAACGATATATTGAGTTTAAAACTGCTTTAACCTATATTTTCAATATATTACTTCGTAAAGTTTTTTAATTAAAAACTGAATTGATTTTTTTTTTGTAAGAGAATCGATTTTTCGGAAAATAAAATCTTATTTCCTAACAATCTGCTCCGAATGAGATGATAAAAATAGTGTCGCACTCAGAGAGGGAGAATACAATGCCAATACAAAACAACTATAACATACGACAACAAAGGACAAGCGATCAGATATGAATTTCCAGCTTGTCACTTTCATGAATCGCAGAAAATGCATTTATGTATGTTAAAATCCATATTTTTTTAAATTTATCGAAAAAGAAATGAAAATAACATATTTCAAAGTTACCGTATTCGTTCAAATCTAAGGCGCACTATTTTTGCTATACAGGGAGTTCAGAAATGACGTGTACGACGGAAGGCCACAAGTACTACCTTGACCAAAAATATGATGATTTAACTAAACTTATCTATATTCAAAATTGCTTAGTTTAGTATCAAAGATAAAACGCAAAACGAAAAATACGAATACTGCTGTCAAATTTAAGTGACAAATTGTTTTTGTTTTTAAAATTAATTATACCTAGCTAACTGTACCTTGCATCACACATTCGCGCTTGTAGGGATTTACAAAACATTTTTTTTGTGGCTAAACCGTTCACCCAACTGAAATTTTGTAAGAGAGAAAATAGTTTCTAAATTAAAGTAACTATTCAGAAAATGGTATTGTTTGTACAGGGGGTTAAAAAGATATGGTTGCATATTTTATTGTTACAAAGTTTTTAAACACCCTATAATTTTCGAAATTAGAGTTTATTCCACAAATAGCTGTAATCTACTGATACAAATGCATGACCAAAAAATGAATAAAATCCATCGAGGATTTTTCGATTTCAAAAAAAACTTTAAAAAACATTATTTTTAACAATAAACTAAGGAATTTTGTATACAGGTGTCTCACGTAACTGGTTCGTTAGAACTTTTTCAGGTTCCACTATTCGTAGAGATTTGAAATTTTGGTAGCATGGGTTGTTCATTCGGAACTTTCGATCTAAAATATTTTCAAGATGGCCGCCACTTCCGGTCTACCGGTAGTAGACCATAACTTCGCTATTTTAAATGGAATGCTATAGTTTTTATTACACCGTTTAATTGTACGTAAAANATGGGTTCTTCATTCGGAACTTTCGATCTAAAATATTTTCAAGATGGCCGCCACTTCCGGTCTACCGGTAGTAGACCATAACTTCGCTATTTTAAATGGAATGCTATAGTTTTTATTACACCGTTTAATTGTACGTAAAAAAATAGGTTGACTTTGATAAAAGTTATTGGTACCTAGCGTTTTTCGTTTTCGAGTTATTTTGGTTTTAAGCGTTTTTTGGTAAATTTCAACATGCTCTTTAAAACCCCATATCTCAGCCAACATTCATTCAAAAAAGATCTACGTTGGCACGATTACCCATCAGATGTTGTCAAATAGATTGTCATTTGTTGTATCGAAGTATCTTATATATATATTTCGCGGATAATCGCGGTTTAGTAGGATGCGGTTATTTCGAAAACGACCTTTCGGATTTCAACGCGGTTTTTACCAAAATATGTCAAATCATGTCGGTTGTCGGATTCCGTTATCAGTTTTTCAAAATTAGAGCTCCCTAATTTTTTATGAGCGATTTAATGGAATTACAAATTAAAGAGAAACAGAAGTAAGTTCTGCGGGGAGAGAAGGGTTCCGTCCAATCGGAACAGATGGTATGTCCCAGGCAGTACGTCGCGCCTGCATCTTACCTACATAAAGAAATAAGGTGCGACGTCCTGTATAGGACGCACCATCTGTTCCGATTGGACGGAACCCACGGCACCCCGCAGAGCTTATTTCTGTTTCTTTTTAATTTGTAATTCCATTAAATCGCTCTTCAAATGTTAGGGAGCTCTAATTTTGATAAACTAATAACGGAATCCGGCACCGACATTGTTTGATATATTTTGGGCAAATCCGCGAGGAAATCCACCCAGCCGTTTTCGACATAACGGCGTCTTACTAAACCGCGATTTTCCGTGAAACTGTATAGAATATCGAAAAAATAAAATATGTCACTCATTAAGAACACATCAGGCTACCACCTGTTCAAAATTAAAATTCTTTCGTACGATAGCTTTCGAGAAAAAAAATCGCAAAGTTGAAAAGTTGCCGAACTCTCAAAAATCGGGTACTTTTTTCATTTAACTCGTGATAAAAAGAAAACCGTGTATCCGAAAATTTTGAAATTAGCATATGTTACGTAGAAATGTTCAGTGATTACAACAAACTTTGTCGTAATTTTTTTTATCGAATGGTTGCGAAGATATAGATCTCTAAAGTGAGGGGCCTTGACTTTTTGCACGGATAGTAGAATGTTATTACTCCTAGAAGTTTGACTAAATATGATTTTTACAAAAAAAAGTGTCATTTTCTACAGACCTTCCGTTGCTTCAAAATATGCGTTATGGTCATTTGTACATCAAAAGACTTTCTTTTTTATGGCTCTGTGGGATACTAGCCCATAAAACAACTAATCAACGTTCAACATTCACAAAAAGTAATTTAACTAAAAGATATCAAATAATAATGGAACTCTTCCTCATGAAAACAAAAATAATTTTTAAAATCTCAAAACAATTTCTGCTTAAATTTGTTGCAACGTCAAGTGGCAAGGAGAAACCATGAGATAGCAAAGAACTGATGAATTCCGGCCGATATGATTCGTATTTATCGCAGTTGAATAATATACGATTCAAATTACCCGTCTCAAACCCACACGAGCAATTGGGAGACTGTAAAATATTAATTTTAACCTGACAACAATTGAAAAGAAATTTTTAGAAACGTCACGCCCATTATACCATTGATGGTAAAGTATACGAGCATTAACTCGAATGTACTGAGTCTGCCTGTGTTGATATGTTTGATTCCAGTGCCTGCACCAGTCCTCCTTTACAAGTTTCTCCCTGCAGATAGATAAGACCTCAGAAGAAAAAAGTTCGGTTTTAACCAGCTTGCCGACCTGCAGGCCGCCTTAGCTAGCTTATCTACACGCTCATTATGGACAAAACCAGCGTGAGCCTTCACCCATACAAGTTTTACCACATGGCCTTGATCCTTCAACCTAGTGACATTGTTCAAAATGTTCACTATAACAGGCTGGTACTTCGAGAAGTGTTTCCCGTGTTTTATAGATAATAGGACTAATTTTTGAATAAAAGAAAAAGAATTTATGTAAACTTTAAGCCTCAAAATCATCTAATACTATATTTTTCTTGAGAACAGGCGGATACTATGTGGTTGATTCCATTACGTCTTATGTCACTGGTGCTGTAGGTCTTCTTCGTTGTGTAGTGTTTACTTTTATCTGGAGCAAAGGAGTTAACTGGAGCAAAGATGATCTAAGAGATCAACCCCACCCATCAGTATATCTCTTTATCAAATTTGGTTGTATCAAGTCTTTTTTATTTTCTGTTTTTACCCTTCTAGAAGAGGTGTGTTCTGCTAAAAGATAACCTTCCGAAGAGGTGTTAGAACATAGTGGTAGGGTCACTATAGCATTGTCGTCCCATTTGACACATATTATCGTTACGTCATATTTGCAGTCGTATCAAAGGATAGTTATTTGGTCTGAGACTCCAATGTTTATCTTTGACAGATCACGAAATAGTGGTGATGGAGGAAAAGTTGTCAACAGAAAGCATATACAGTGAAATTCCCCTAACTCGAATCACTAAGGAAGCGGAAGAAAACTTCGTGTTATGGAGAATTCGAGTTAGAGAAAAATTAGGAGAATTTCAGCTCTAAAGAAAAACATTAGAAATGTACTTTTTTAATACGTATATTTAAAACAGAAACCTTAATATAATCTGGAACATTCTCTCTTGATAATACAAAGGTTTCAAGCTTTTTAAGATAGGAATAAGCTTCATCAAATGTAGGCACAGCAATAAGTATTTCATTTTCAAGATTATCATCACCCTCATCTGATTCAGAAACAATAAAACCATTAGGTTTGTTTTCGTTCAAGAGTCTATAGTTTCTGAGTCTGTGTTTATGTGGTTTGATTTTGTAGTTAAAATTACTTACAAAACGGATTCGAATAATTTATTCTTTGGTAAATTCGACTTATAGAGATAAAAGCACATATGAAACCTAGTCAAACGTTTGAGCTTAGGAAAATTATTCGACTTAGGGCCGATTTATCAATATCTAGTTAAGACGAATTATCTGTCAATTAAAATTGTAGCTGATAGATAACGTCGACGAATCGTTTATCCCTCCCTAGTTTAGGATAATCTTATAGATAAATATGACATTTGGATACCCACCAGATTGAAGTACTGGTTAAGGGTTTACCTATTAGATATTGTCAAAAAAATGTGAGCACAAGTTTGGTTGCTTGGTGAAAGTAAATGACAATAAAATTAAAATATAACGTCAAAAATAAATTAAGCTTATAATTGTGGTGATGGATAAGCAAGAGAAAGAAAAGATCATCAAATTTTAGTACAGCAGAAAAGAACGGATTTGGCAAACGAATATAAAAATGTTATAGAAAAGAAATAATAATTTAGTAATTAAAAAAAAAATAATAATATAATCTATAATCTAATACAGTATAAATTCGTCTCAATTTTAACCAAGATCGACAAAACTGTGTCCTTTTTTAACCGAAATCTAACAAAAAAACGTGGTCGTCCAACTCCTCAAAGTGTTTTTGACTTTTGTCTTTCTTTTATAATATATGGTCGTCGTTTATAATTTAAGAGTTGGACAATATCCTCATCTTTATCGCTGTCTAATAAATATTCATGTAGGAATTCCATTATAAAAGAGGTTTTCGAAAACAAAGCACAATACCGAAAGCACACAGGAATGGTAACCTCCAAAACACGATCAGCTGTCAACTTCATAAACTAAAGTCAATTATTCAAATTTCACCAATTACGTTTCATTTCCGTTTCTAACGTTACCACTCAGGGGTACCATCTATGTTCTATCTCGTAGGTTGCTGCCTGTCGGGTAGAAAGTTGCTGGATAAACGGTTCACTGAGGTTATCTGTTAGGCAAGTTTATCCATAAGTTGCGTATCTAACAGATTTAACTCGACATTGATAAACCTGCCCTTAGGCCCACTCTTACCACCTCTTGATAAATTTATCCGATAGATAATTACCATGGTTACAGCGGTTTTAAGCGCTCTCATTGGCTAAGGCCCACTTTTACCACCTCTTGATAAATTTAACCGATAGATAATTACCATGGTTACAGCGGTTTTAAGCGCTCTCATTGGCTAAGGCCCGTTACTACCAAACCAATGCTATCTGTCACTTAAGCTATCTATAAGATACAATTTATCTCGTAGATAACAGGGTCGTGCGTACTACCACCTCCATTTATCTTATAGTTAAGAAATCCTTGAGATAACCAAGGAATCTAGGGATTCTTTGGTCTGTTATGTTAAATTGACAGCTCTACTATTAGGTATTTTGACGATATTCTAACCTGTTCAAATCTTAAAATTAAAATTTGGAAATGGAGACTGAAAAAAGGCGACGAGCCACCAATTTCATCAAAGAGGAATGCGAACATCTTCTTGAATTTCTTATTAACAAAAAAAGTGATGCAGTTACATGGCAAGGAAAGCAAAAAGTATGTATATCTCGTATTATTGTATGTTAAAATGTGATGGTAAACAATAATGGCACAACTAACATGATGAACGACTGAAGATGCCAATTGTACACTCACTCCTGCAAAATCTAGCAACATGTTACTTATTGCATAAAACCGAAGAGTCAGCAACAAACGGTTTGAAGGAGGTACAGCATTATTACTAAAATTTTGATGAATTTTACATTAAATAATAGCAATCAACAAATTGCTTACATCATGGATGGAGGTTTTATTACATCTTCTATTTGATTCAAAAGGTGATGAAAACTTTTTTTCGAGAGACGAAATCTCGTCATAAATTCAACATCCGAATGAATATTTAAATTGTCAACTTATTATCCTTTCGCTTCTTATAGGAAATAATTCGTTGATTTCTTCAAAAATTTGTTCTCCATCTCCAATGTCGAAGAAATTATCCATGATGATTTTATCTAATGTTAATTATTAATAGTTTTTTATTTAAGTTTATATTACTTTTCTTATTTTAACTGAAATAGTAAAAACCTCGAATTTTATATGTCAGTATAAATTCTATTTGAGGTTAGGTATCCACGGTTATCCCTTAGATAGCAACTTATCCCACACCCAATCCACGGGTTACAGATATTTCAAAAGTTATCTCTTGGATAGCGGTATCTATAAGATAAATACAGTAGTAGTAACCAATTTTTAAGCTATCCGATAGATAACGCTATCAAAGACTTTAACTATGAGTGGTAGTAGAGCGCCAATTTATCTATCGGTTAAATTTATCAAGAGATGGTAAAAGTGGATCTTAGAGGATAAGTCGAGATATAAAAGTTCAAGTTAGGGGAATTTCACTGTATTCTGAAGGATTTTCAATAACGACGCAAGTTTCTAATGGTTCTTTACTCTGTTTATTAATTAAAGGAAATATACAAGAAATAAATTTTATGTAAATAATTTTTAACAGAAACTTCCAAGTTTAAATATTGATAACAATAATCGTTCAAAAATTCTGTTGTGATTATTTGCGTGTTAATTGTTAATTTGAATAAACGACGTATCTATAAATAAATTGAAACTTTAATCTCTATAATACAATAAAGTTTTTGGATATTTCCAAAATAAAATTTATTAATGAACGTTATAATCTGTCACATATAAACCATTTAATCCCTTTATGTCGAAAAAGAGGGGATTTACCGTTAACAAAATATTAATTTAGTAGCAGTCAAACGCAACGAACACGAACAGCGCGCGACGTTTGAAATGTTTGCCGTTAATTTCTGTTTCATCTATGCAACATTTATGTTTACATAAACGCGTAATACACCTCCAATAACCCGTATGGTCAAAATCGATCTATAAAATGACGAAAAACTCGAACCCAACCGCCCGAAAACAGATAAAGAAATATAAATGGAAGACGAAATGAACTCAATTTTCTGGGATTTCATTTTTTATGTTTATTCGTATCGAGACAACTTGAAAAATGACACTATAAGAATAAAACTGGAAAAATGTACCTTGTAGGTAATACATGGATAAAAATTGGAAATGGAAATAAATAACATGACCAAGGAGAAACATTCAAAGTGTGGTTGGGCGGTATTAACCCAATTGAAACGTCCCAGAAAAAGATACTCTGATAAGCTCACGTGGGATGCACGTTCTCAATTTCAATGAATATTTAATTCCAATTCGTATTTCCGGTTGAAATCGACACCTGAGATTTACTTCTTACACGATTTTAAGATAAAAAACGTAACTTGAAGAAATTGGAATCTAATTTCCAGTAAAGATTTTGATCCGGAAATGTATTTTATAAAACACATTTTCAAACTTTCTAAACTTGACACTAAAAGATTCCATAAACACAATTGTAAATAGCCTTTGAATATGAAATTTTTAAAGGAAGCGGAAAGATAGGGATAAAATATCTCGCGTGAAATATTTCCCTTCAACATTCTTCCTTTACGTCATTATTTTACAATATTTATTTAAAGAACAAAAAGAGATTTAAAAAAGTTTCGACGTTTACCATTCTTGCAAAGAAGTTTGGTTTGAAAAAAGTTACATTTCTCGTTAATAAATAAACGAATGTTCCGGTTGGGGTAATCGTAATCGGTCAAAAGAACTCAAATGTTTGAAACTGGAAATGAATCCGAGCCGAAGAGCTTTTTCAAACGTTAAAAAGTTAAAACGACAATAACCGCGTTTACGTATGTAGAAGCTTTGCCTGTACTAAACTTTTTTTTCGGTTAGAAAGTTACTCTTTGATTTTAGAATTTTGGGTTTTAAAGCATTAACACGGTGTCCGGAAATAGATAATAAAATTACGATCCTAATTGTATATTCTCAACGGACCGACTTGTGATAGAGTATAGTAATTATCGAAGTGGAAACTAGGTGTTGGCAATTATAAAGTTCGGTAACTGTCCTTTGGGGAGAGCTTTAGTGTTGTCATGGGGACACACCGTCGAAAGCGTTAGGAGGTGCAGTTTTTAAGAAAAATTGTTTAATAAATATTTTAATAAATTAAACAATTAAACAACCCGCAGAAGATTTACTAAAACTAAGAAGTACAGTAAAATCTCGATATAACGAAGAAAATATTTTTAAAGTCGTACTGTTAACATTATCTATTTAACACATCAGTATATTTAAATATAAATGTTAGCGTTCATAGATAGAATCCAATTCGGGTTATTCCCCAAGTTGGTCTATTAAATATTCATAGACAGTGTTGCCAATCTATGCCGGTCAAATGTCGGTAGAATCAATGGGTAAGTATCGTAATAAATCGGTAGGTTTAACTAAATAAAGTTAGAAATTTTTGTTTGATAATATATACAAATGAATTTACATATACATTTTATCGTCGATTTTTATTTTTTGTCAACCCAAATAATTTACCATAAACAATTGATTATAATCTTGGTTATATTAAATGTAACACTCTATTTACAAGATGTTAGTGGTGGCATCCAGGATTAGGAGCATATTACGAAAAAACTTTGGAGACGAAAATTGTAGCAAATTTTATTCTTAACAATATTGCTCTGTTGCACTTTTGATCTCAGATGCATAGATATCAAGAAATATACGAAAATATGAAAAGTTGTTGAACTTCGTTGTTTTACAAATTGTTAATGGTAACACTCGGGAATCGGAGTATGTTATAAAAGAACTTTTAAAACAGAAGTTATAACAAATTTTATTTTTAACAATATTGATCTTCTTCACTTTTGCTCTTAGATGCTTAAGTATCGAGAAAAATACAAAAATATGTAAATTTGATGAATTCCGTTGTGTTAATCGCGTTAGTTTTAAAGTGTAAAATAAAATTTTAAACCTTTCGGTCGATCTTGGCAAGACATTTATATTAATAAGAAAGCTGACAAGATATGTCAACTTATCTGGATCCAAGATACAAAATTAACCTTTTTGATGCTGATTTAACTAACGAAGCAACTCTAAAAGACTATACTTTAATTAATAACTAGCGACATTTCCATAAGAATCCTTCAAGAAATGAATTTTATAGCGAATTTTGAAAGTTATCGATGAAAATTGCAAGATCGAAATTTCTATCAAAACTTCAAATATCGTTTTCTCAAAAACCAAAAGTTATTTTTCAAAACGGGTTTGTTCATTGGAAAGAGGACACTTTTGTTAACATTTTGGGAAATTTTCATACTCATATTCCAAGAACTGAATTTTATACGAATTTTTAAAACTTAATCGGCGAAAATTGCAAAATTCGAAAAAATTGTCGATTATTTCAAAAATTTATTTCTCAAGAACTAAAAGTGATTTTTCAAAACGGCTTTTTGCATTAAAAAGAGGATACTTTAGTTAATAATTGGTGATATTTCCAAAAGGATCCTTCAAGAAATGAATTTTATAGCAAATTTTAAAAATTATTGATGAAAATTGCATCATCGAAAATTTTATCAAAACTTTATATATTGTTTTCTCAAAAACTAAAAGTTTTTTTTCAAAACGGGGTTGTTCATTGGAAAGGGGACACTTTTATTAATACTTTGGGAAATTTTTATACTCATATTCCAAGAAGTGGATTTTATACGAATTTTTAAAACTTAATCGGCGAAAATTGCAAAATTCGACAAAATTGTCAAATTGTTATTTTCTCAAGAACTAAAAGCGATTTTTCAAAACGACTTTTTGCATTAAAAAGAGGATACTTTAATTAATAATTGGTGATATTTCCACAAGAATCCTTCAAGAAATTAATTTTATAGCGAATTTTGAAAATTATCGATGAAAATTGCAACATCGAAAATTTTATCAAAATTATTATTTCAACAGCTCGTCACAACTTATTACACAACTCATGAAACTTGTATGATTCCATCACAATTTTCAACGAAGTTATAAATTTTTTACAATCAAAAACCTCTAATATAATTCAGTTCATTCTGCTCGTCATAACTTATTTGTCTTAGCAGATGTCATAATTTGTTATAATACATTAAAATCTACATTTATTTTTATGTAAATACTGAACATTTTACTATTCCAACTTGATTTTTGGATATTACGAGTTTTTAATTGAAACTCAAACTAATTTGATCCATTTTTGATTAAATTTCAATTCAACTCTTAATAACTTTTTCAAATGGGTTCCTCCATCAATTTCGCATGTTTTCCCAAAATCCGCATTCTTTCTTATACAACTGGTGAAATTTGTATGATTCCATCACAATTTTCAACGAAGTTATAAATTTTTTACAATCAAAAATCTCTAATTTAATTCATTTTGAATATTTTCCAATTCAGCTCGTCATTACTTTTTTTTCTTAGCAGATGTCATAATTTGGTATAATTTATTGAAATCTATATTTATTTTAGTGTAAATACTGAACATTTTATTATTCCAACTTGATTTTTGGATACGTTACGTTACGTGTCCAACACCTAAAAGAGATACTAATTCCTGTGAATGGTGGAGTACTAAGTACTAAATTGTTAATGGTAACACTCGGGAATCGGAGTATGTTATAAAAGAACTTTTAAAACAGAAGTTATAGCACTTTTGCTCTTAGATGCTTAAATATCGAGAAAAATACAAAAATATGGACATTTGATGAATTTCGTTGTGTTACATGTTAATGGTAACATTTGGGAATCGGAGCATGTTATAAAAAAACTTTTGGGACAATAGTTGTAGCAAATTTTATTCTTAACAATATTACTCTCTTGCATTTTTGACCTGAGACACATAGATATCAACAAAAATACGAAAACATGAAAATTCGGCGACTTTTAGAACAAAAGTTTGTAAGATTGTTGTGCTTGTATTTTTGACAATATTGACGCATCTAAGAGTAAAAGTGCAAGAGAGCAATATTGTTAACAATAAAATTTGCTACAACTTTTATTCTAAAAGGTTTTTTGTAAAATGCTTCGATTCCCGAGTGTCACCATTCATAACTTGAAAAAGCAACAAATTCATCAAAATATCATATTTTTGTATTTTTCTCAATATTGACGCATCTAAGAGTAAAAGTGCAAGAGAGCAATATTGTTAACAATAAAATTTGCTACAACTTTTGTTGTAAGAGGTTTTTTGTAAAATGCTTCGATTCCCGAGTGTCACCATTAATAACTTGAAAAAGCAACGAATTCATGATTGTATTTTCCACGATATTTAAGCATTTGAGGGCAAAAGTGGTGGAGAGCAATATTGTTAAGAAAGAAATTTTTAATTAATAATTACACGATTCTATTCTAATTTAATTGTAAGATACGAAGATGTTTTATGTTCTAATAAGTTGGGAAATATAAAAGTTGTATTATGATATTAAAAATCTTCTCAAGATATAAAAATAATAATGATATTTAACATTTCAATAAACATTTTCCTGAAAATCACGTGTAATATCGTGAATACACACTTGATTGGATTTAAGGATGTAAACCAAAGTCTGTATTCCCTAATATCTATAATTTTTAGTCGCAAATTTCAATTTTAGCACAAATCTTATATTTACTATAATAACGATTTATCACACTTATACATCACATTTTTTTCTTTCCCCTAGTAAATTTACAAGGATTATAATTATTATAATCATGTTTACATAATTTGTATACGCAACCGCTTATCTATGTATAGATATACAACTCACATTTATTCCTGCATTTTAAGCAAATATGGTCATATGACGATGTGTCAATGTAATTTATTACACCATTTGGATATATTTTTTTCAGATAAACTAACCATTGCGCCATAACGCATAAAAAACGGATTACCAACCAGAAAGAATAAAATGTATTTAGTGTAAATTTTTTAAATGGTTTATATATAACCCATAAATCTGTATTTTCACCAGAGGTTATTGGTTTTATAAATTTTATATTTGATTCCCACTTTAACGTAAAGTGTTCAAACGCTATTAAATCTATTTTTATACGTTTTATATCTCAATAAATTTTAAAATTTCCGAGTTCTTTAAAAATACTTCAATTTTCAATATAACGTATAATACATTATAAGGCTATTTTATTTCTTTTGCCGCACATGACATAAAGATAAGAAACGATTTATTTAATCTATGAATATGTAAATTTTAACACCGGTATTGGGTGATTGTAAACCTAAATGATTATACGTTTAACTAAAACAGTGAGTTCGTAATTAATTTGCATTCGACTAATTCAATCAATAACTCCAGCTCATTCATCCTTCCTTACGAGGATTCCCCGAATTATTGGCATCACACGAAACACTTAATGACATAGCATATATCACGTGATCCGCAATATATTGCATGTAACAAGACCTAATAATTCATACACAGCAATTTTTCATATTAAAATATATTTATAAATGAAAATTTATTTGGTTAACATTAAAGTTTAATTTCAGGTGTTAAACTCTTACAAATTAGTATTGAGTAAAGTTCGAAATTGTTTCTTTGAGTTTCCCAGATGGGGTTTGAAACTTTCGTGAAACTATTTCCAAGCCGTTTGAAATTTCAATGGGATTCGATTCCTATAATTTCCAATACCCAGGATAAAACTTGATTTACACACCTACGTGTAAAATAAAATTTGGTTACAACCATAATGAGATTGTTGTTGAGTTCCTCTTATTTGACGATAACATATTAAATCGATTGTTGAAACACCAGGTAAAACTTTTTAGTCGTTCGCGTTTCGCGGACATTGACCATCTGAAACTTTTATTTCCTCGTAATTTCCCCTGATAATTCCAACAAACACTAGTTTCCTTGTTGTGTTCCGTGTAGTGGTCATAAAATGGACTTTTTTGTGTATTCGTTATTCCGTTTCATCAACTTGTCTTTCAACTTCCGAGAAGTTTCGTTTTAAACTAATCATAAAATTAGTTTAACCGTCCGTCCACTTTGGTAACAGTTCTCTACTTACAATTAGTTTAGAATTGTTTTATCTGCACAAAACCTGCATACCTAGTTTGTAGCCTTAAGAGGTTTAATAATAAAAAAAAACTTATTTATCTTAAATGAACTTTCGGTGGAGGAGCCGGAAGTTAAGTTAGACTTAAATCCTTTCAAGTTGAATACTAATACAGTAAAACTTCGACATAAGGGATTAACACGGGGAAAAGAGTGTTGGTTATCGCAAAAAGTTTGTTTAATGCACACAAATTTAGCGAAATCCACAAAGTTGCGTTCTTTATTAATTAGTTCTACTTTTAGGTTAATAAAAATATACATATCTTAGATTAGAATTGAATCGTGTAACCAGATTTATCGTTTTTTATTTTATTTATTTATCGTCATTAGAAAAAAGATACTTTTATTAACACTTTGGGAAATTGTCATACACATATTCCAAGAACTGGATTTTATACGAATCTTTAAAACTTAATCGGCGAAAATTGCAAAATTCGATCATTTCAAAAATTTATTTCTCAAGAACTAAAAGTGATTTTTCAAAACGGCTTTTTATATTAAAAAGAGGATACTTTAATTAATAATTGGTGATATTTCCACAAGGATCCTTCAAGAAATTAATTTTATAGCGAATTTTGAAAATTATCGATGAAAATTGCAACATCGAAAATTTTATCAAAACTTCAAATATTGTTTTCTCAAAAACTAAAAGTTATTTTTCAAAACGGGTTGGTTCATTGGAAAGAGGACACTTTTATTAACATTTTGGGAAATTTTCATACTCATATTCCAAGAACTGGATTTTATACGAATTTTTAAAACTTAATCGGCGAAAATTGCAAAATTCGAAAAAATTGTCAATCATTCAAAAATTTATTTCTCAAGAACTGAAAGTGATTTTTCAAAACGGCTTGGTGCATTAAAAAGAGGATACTTTAATTATTAATTGGTAATATTTCCACAAGGATCCTTCAAGAAATTAATTTTATAGCGAATTTTGAAAATTATCGATGAAAATTACAGCATCGAAAATTTTATCAAAATTTCAAATATTGTTTTCTCAAAAACTAAAAGTTATTTTTCTAAACGGGTTGGTTCATTGGAAAGAGGACATTTTTATTAACACTTTGGGAAATTTTCATACTCATATTCCAAGAACTGGATTTTATACGAATTTTTAAAATTTAATCGGCGAAAACAGCAAAATTCGAAAAAATTGTCGATTATTTCAAAAATTTATTTTTCAAGAACTGAAAGTGATTTTTCAAATCAGCTTGTTGCGTTAAAAAGAGGATACTTTAATTAAGAATTGGTGATATGTCCACAAGGATCCTTCAAGAAATTAATTTTATAGCGAATTTTGAAAATTATCGATGAAAATTGCAACATCGAAAATTTTATCAAAACTTCAAATATTGTTTTCTCAAAAACTAAAAGTTATTTTTCAAAACGGGTTGGTTCATTGGAAAGAGGACACTTTTATTAACACTTTGGGAAATTTTCATACTCATATTCCAAGAACTGGATTTTATACGAATTTTTAAAACTTAATCGGCGAAAATAGCAAAATTCGAAAAAATTGTCAATTATTTCAAAAATTTATTTCTCAAGATGTTGAGAATTTCCGGATACCCGTTCCACCACTAGTGCTTTCCAATTAAGATAATTTTAATTTTTTTCATTTGAAGATGAACGCCATATAGATAGTAAAGAAGAGAGAAAAGCGTATAATGTGTTGTAGAGGTTGTTCTCTCAGACGGAAACGTACATCAAAGGGGTGATTCGCATTTACAATACTGGACAATAAACTACAAACTTTGAGTGGAAAGATATTGTATTCTAAGCCGTTTCGGAGAAAACGAGGTCGACACAAGGATATTCTAAGGGCTTTCTGACACGAAAGCCTTCTAAATTTGGCAAAAAGTGTCGTAAAGGAAATGATGATTAAATTAAGTGTGATGTCATAAATAATCTTTATCACAGATATTTTTATCATAGAAATTATACAATTCCATTTAATACAACAACACAGTCGTTTACTTCCGGTTGGACCGGAATTACGTGAAACTCTCTGTATAAGCGATAATGAATAATCGATTATCAGCAGACATGATAATGTGCAAATGAAGGACTTTAAATTAAACATATTGATCGATTCGAGAATAAATACAACCACTTTGAATGTATCATTGACTAAGAAGAAATAATAAGACGACCATTCTATCTCTCTCTACAATCTTCTTCCTGCAACCTACCCACTAAGAAAAGGACATAATAAATTATTAGCTTCATTTAAATTCTCACCGTCTCTATTTCTGAAATGTTTGCTGATCATTGAGAACTTTAAATGTTTAACGTTTACGTTGCTTTATTGCCTGAATATTAAATAATATCAAATATGCTTAAAAGAAATATTATTAGCTATGCACTACCTACTTTTATTTTAATCAACATGATAAAAATCAAGAATGATATTTTTATCAAAAATGACAACTTTACTATTTTTTGCTATTTTAAAGAGAATGATATAATTTTTATTGCAAATCTGATATAAAAGTATGTTGTTACTTTGATGAGGATTGTTAATACTTGGTGCTTTATCTTTGAGTTATTTTATTTTAAAAGTTTTTTTAACAATTATCAATATGTACTTTTCTCTACTTTAAATAAACATTTCTCAGCCATCGATCAAGTAAGTTAAATTTCGTCAGATATCTGCTCACGTATCTCAGGTGTTTAAAAATGTAATTAATATTTTAGCCTATCAGAAGAAGAATTTAATTCCCTGAATTGGTAGTATGAAAGAATCTGTTCATAATCCTTAGTTTTAATCGCAAATTCTTGGTATCAACTACAAAATCTAAATGTTCCAACACATTTTCTCGAAATTGTTTGTCAACAACTAAACACCATGCTTGAAAATTGATGACTTGGTAGAAATTATTCCAAACCATAATCACCACGATTTCCTAAACTGATCATTAGATTTCTGGAGTTACGTAGAGATATGTTGACCACGCTGGTCAACACAAGACAAGCGTTCAAATCAATAGAACTTCTGCGAGTCACAACTGTAGGAATCGAAAGATGAGTAGATAAAAGATGATTGTGCCCAATAAAAGACGAGCTAATAGTATCATTTAATATATTAATGTGTACGAAATGTTTGTGGGAAATTAAATTTTCTATCTGATAAGCTGATCAAATATGCAATTGAATACAGTAAAACAAGACAATTAAATCTTTGAACAACCTGATAGATCGATATAATTAATAAAATTTAATTTAAAGAAACGTAAAGAATAGCCTAAATATCAATCCTTATGTTTTTATATAAGAAAAAAAAATAAAAAACTTCTTACTTGCTAAAAATTTAATTTAATTGTCAAAATCTAATCATCTATCTAATTATAAATAGTAAACATTTTATTCATGTATTTTAAGGATTTTGCAAATGTTTCAAAAATCAATGTTTCTGTTTTAATAGTGATTTTGACAATTCGGCTGAGGATGAGCTTAATGGCTCGAAACTAGTACCGTATAAATTAAAATTCTAACAAGTAAGAAGTTTTTTATTTTTCTTTCTTATATACTTTCCGAACTTGCAACATGGATCTATTTAATCCTTATCTTTTTGTCTTGATCAATAGCTGATAAATGCAAATTTTAAAATTATAATGATAATTGCTAAAGAAACATTTTAGGTAGTTCTAGATCGTTCCAGATATCAAAGTTAACATATTTTTTGTATTCATATAACAGGTTGTAGTCTACTTCTGGTAGAGTGGATATGATGGCTGATTTAAAAGTATTTTAGGTTATAAGATATAATTTCCTATATCACATATTCCAGTTATTATACTTACTTTATATTTGTAATATGTTTATCAAACTTTTATGGAAACAAAAAAATACAAAAAAAAAATATAACTCGGATGAAGATTACTATCCGAAAAATGAAAGTAACAATGTTAATCCGGAAAGAAAGAATTGCCGACCTTTATATGGGGAAGGCAACAGGGCCAAAAAGAATAAGGAACAAAGAATACATATAAGAAGGTCAGGAATAGAAGGTTGTAAAAAAAGCTTCGGGATACAATTATCAGCAAGTACAATTGTAGTTAAATATTTCTAGGGGGAATAAGCTTTTTTTGAAGATATATCAAAGGTTTATGGGAATTAGAATATCTCTTTCTAAACAGAACTATCACATTAAAGAAAAATGTCGCTCGATATAACAGCAGTTTACAAACTGAATCAGGCAGTCATCTTGTCATGATGAAAAATATGTTGAATCAATGAAGGAGAATTATTATTGACATACCTTTAAAACCTAAATTAATGTGAGTTTTCATTTAGCTTACATTTCGACACTTATCGTAATAAGTATAACTTATAGTTTTATTATGGCAAGAATAGTTACATTTAAGCTGGTAGTGAAAATGAAAATAAAGTCACAATATATTTTGATACCATGCCCAATCCACATCTGACAAAGATGACAAAGTACTGGGCAGCTTTAAACGTACAATGTATGTCTGGTAAATGTCATGCAAATTTCATGCTTAACAATATTGCTCTCCTTTACTTTTGCTCTCATTGTCAGATGCTTAAATATCGAGAAAAATACGAAAATATAAAGATTTGATGAATTTCGTTGTTCTACAAGTTTTAATGGAAATACTCGGGAATCGGAGCATGTTCTAACAAAATTTTTAGTAAAAAAGTTGTAGCAAATTTTATTGTTAACAGTATTGCTTTCTTTCTGTTTTACTCTTAGATGCGTTAATATTGAGAAAAATACAAAAATATGATAATTTGAAGCATTTGCTGCTTTTTCAAGTTATTAATGGTAACACTCGGGAATTGGAGCATTTTACAAAAAACCTTTTAGAACAATAGTTGAGGCAAATTTTATTCTTAGCAATATTCCTCTCTTTCACGTTTGCTCTCAGATGCTTAAATATCGAGAAAAATATGAAAATTTGATGAATTTTGTTGTTTTACAAGTTGTTAATGATAACACTCGGGAATCGGAGCATGTTATAAAAAAACTTTTAGTAAAAATGTTGTTGCAAATTTTATTGTTAACAATATTGCTCTCTCTCACTTTTACTCTTAGATGCGTCAATATTGAGAAAAATTCAAAAATATGATAATTTGATGCATTTGTTGCTTTTTCAAGTTATTAATGGTAATACGTTTTAGAGCAAAAGTTTCTGCAAATTTTATTCCTAACAATATTGTTCTCTTGCAGTTTTGCTTTCAAATTCATACATATCAAGAAAAATACGAATGTATGGTGAATTTCGTTGTTCTAGAACTAACACTAGCACTATCACTAGAACTAAAACTAGACAAAGGCCTAGAACTAAAAACTTTCAGAAACTTCTGAAGTGGTAGTGCTAGTATTAGTACTAGTTTTAGTTTAATTAACACCGTCCGTGAAAGCCTTCGTACTTATATTGAAAGTATTAATTTACAATTTTTGGATACACTTAAAACGAAAAGAATTCTTTCTGGAATCTGAGTGAACTCCGTCAAATCTGTGGAAGAAATCTATATGTTGTTGGCAAATCTGATAGAGTTAGTGGTAATGATGCAAGATGAAGGTTTAGTTGTATTTTGAAAAAGTACCTATGCAATGAGTCAAATTAGACAACAATTAGACTCAAACATGCCAGCTTGTTCTCGTATTCGAAAATCGTGTTTTAATGAATTGCTCTCAAGACTTTGTCTCGTGAGGTTTGTGATAAGGTCGTGTATCTTATAGGAAATCTTCCACGCGACCCTTTTCCAGCGACTATGCTCTCTAAGGCAAGTCTTTCGACACCCTTTCTTCGCAGCACGTATCCAGCAAAACGTTTGATTTTCTTTTTGCCCATTATTTTTAACGACCAGCACTCTGATCCGTAAAGAAAGATAGATAAGACCAGGTTTCCTTCGCTAGCGCGCTTCTTCTGTTAATCCCTCCGCTAAAGTATCCTGCGTTATTGATTAATAACCCAAGGTAGTTGATTGAGGTAGATTGACTGTATCAATCTTACCCATCTTGCTTATTTTAGGTCTGTTATTGTTCGCTTGGTCAATTATCATACTTTCAGTTTTCTTTTTGTTCACACGTCCGATGAGGTAGATGACGTCATCCATTGTTATTTCTCCATTCCAGTCTGACATAGATGCTGAAAAGGAGGGGACTGAGTATGCACCTTTGCCTGACACCCTTTTTTACCTAGAATGAGTCATTCAGCTCCTTCTTAACTTCTACGTTTGCTGTGTTATTCTCGTATAGACTCTTGATTATGGTTATGGGGTCTCTTGGTACGCCCATTTCATCCAGGATGTGCCAGAAATTGTGTCATTGAATGCAAACGAAGGCCTTTGTGTAATCCATAAGGCATAAATAGGTAGGTTAAATTCTCTGGATTTTTCTATGATTTGTCTTATGTTCAATATTTGTTCTCGTGTTCCACACCTTGGCACAAAGCTCGGTTGCAGGTTCAAAGGATTACAAATCAAATCGAGAAGACTCTAGAAAATAAGCAATACTGCTCAAATTTTTCTTGATGTAGATTATAAAATAAATAACTCAAAGACTTCTTAGAGTGCGACAGACTAACACGATGGCGTAACCACAGCAACATTCCTTGATGATGTTAATATTTGATACTGAATTCACAGTATAAGACGATTAGGACTGTCGCCTATTACTTAGCTACACCGTTGAACAGCATTTTTAAATCTGCATCCAACAGTTAAAGCGATATAATTGCAAACAAACTGCAATTCGCTACAATATTGGGTTAAAGTTTGCGCAAATGCCTAATTCAATACGACGGACGTGATAAAAGTTTGTTTCCTGAAAAATCAAGTAAATGTCGTTTATGACGTCTTAACTTATCAATAGATATTCTTGATAAAGGAAGATGGATTAATTTCAAAAGAATTATTAGATTTAATTAATCAATAAATCATGGCAAGTTTCAAAATTTCACGAACGAACTCGATTTAAACGAACTGAGGTGGTTATTAATGTACGTTGTATTGAACAAGTTTGTAGTGTTATTGGAACCCATTATCAATTTTATTGTCTAGATGTAAAAATGAATCATATCTGTAATTAAAAGGTAAAGAATGGCTCTATGATTTAATCTTCTTCACCGATACAATCTAATTCTTAAAATGAACTTTAGAAATTTATCAATTAAGTAAAACAATGTAGAAAATCAATATTAAAGTTTCAAAATTTCCCATTTCCCTGATCCATCTTGTATAATTAAATTTACAAGAAAATAATTTTAAATCGATCAAACTGACCGTTATAAAATGAGTTCATTAATTTTACAAATGATTAATTTATTACTTAATGTAATAGGTAACAATCAACAAGTGAACCTTTTCATTTCCCATGTCAGTACAAAAACTATAACTAAAAAGAACTTCCTTTTAAACATTGATTAAACACGTAATGAAGTTAGGTCGTGCTGTAATTACTTATTTTTCCCCGAACAAAAAAAGGAAATTTATTTACTTGTAACCTACGTGAGAAGAGTAAATTTAGTTTAACCAGGTAGAGACTTTATCATCGAAAACTTTCGGTAACAATGCTGAGATGAGGGCTCGGATTCGAGTGTCGCAAGCCGATTTGAAAACTTAAATTAACTTTTGGAATTCCTGATTATTTTCGTTTAATTTTCCGGACGAGACATTTCGCGCATTTCCGGACAACGAGTGTGTTATTAAAAGTAAACTTAGAATACAATGGAAAGTAATTTTTGTGGCGACGAATCTGTATCACATACAGAGAAAAAACAAAAAATTAAAAGTTGATTAAAGTATCTGTAAAAGAATTCTAGATACGTTTAAGCTTAATTATACTTTTTTTTACTTTTAAAAGCAACCTGAAATTGCTCTTGGTTTAATGTGGTAATGGGATTTTTAGATAACAATTTGAAAAAGTGAATAAAAAAAAGAGTTATATAAAAGCTTTTAACGAATTATTTATTGCTTTACTTTTTAGACATGATTGATGTTTTTTTTTCTTTTCAAGCGAGAAATGTATTGAGTTTTTGTAAATGTGTCCAAATCAATTCGATGACTTCTTTTTTTAACATGGGTCATTAATCTTGTTTTTATATTTTTATACATTAAGAAACATCTGTAATTATTAAAAACAATTAGTCTTTAAATTGTTTATGTTGATTTTTAAAATTACATTTAAAATGAAAATTTATGAAGATGAATTTATCAAAGAGTAAACTCCCAAGATAATTTCTCATCGGGTTATAACTACAGAATATATTGTAGATGAGATTCGTGAAGGTAAAGGGGGTAGAAATCCAATTTAATTTGGTTTCATCTCTCATTAGTGGTATTCCACAGTAAATCTTCCTACTTCTCCTACAATATACAATCACGGTTATGTAACTAACTTATTTCCATAAGATAAATCAAATTCGTACTGTCAAAATGGATTAACCTTTATGAAATAATATACGGAGTGTTTCAAAATAACGAAAGTACCAAAATAAAACAAATTTGCTTTTTTATGTTAATATTTAATCCAATAATAGTTTTATTAAATTCCTTTTTTTGAACTATTAGGAATCGAGATTATCAAAGAAAAGATATGGAGTTGTTTTCAAACCTATCATTTAGGTATGCACAACAGTTACACGTTTGCTGGTGTAGTGTTTCATAGGGTCGCTAATGTGAAAGAGCCCCGCTACCCGAAATGTGCATCGACATAGAATTTTGCAAATGTAGATACAATTTGTGCAGGTGTCAATACTATTATTTACATATTGGGAATGTTGAGTAAGTTATTTTATTTGTCATGAAATATATTGTGACATTACAAACACTGCTATAAATGTCAGTAATACTAACTACTTGTATTATTAGTTTTAATCCCAAATTATAATTATAATTTGTTTTATGATATTTGAAACTATTGCATAGTGACCCTATCAATAGAGACGATTTCAGCTTCGTAATCGTGAGCAAACCTGTCTTATTAAGGTCGACATATTTCGGAACAAGACAGCATTTTCTTTATTTCTTATGTAATAGGACCGGAAATTTTCATACTCATATTCCAAGAAATGGATTTTATACGAATTTTTAAAACTTAATTGGCGGAAATTGCAAAATTCAAAAAAATTGTCGATCATTTCAAAAATTTATTTCTCAAGAACTAAAAATGATTTTTCTAAACGGTTTTTTGCATTAGAAAGAGGATATTTTAATTAATAATTTGTGACATTTCCACAAGGATCCTTCAAGAAATTAATTTTATATCAAATTTTGAAAATTATCGATGAAAATTGCAACATCGAAAATTTTATCAAAACTTCAAATGTTGTTTTCTCAAAAACTAAACGTTATTTTTCAAAACGTGTTGGTTCATTGGAAAAAGGACACTTTTATTAACACTTTGGGAAATTTTCATACTCATATTCCAAGAAACGGATTTTATACGAACTTTTAAAACTTGATCGGCGAAAATTGCAATATTCGAAAAAATTATCGATCATTTCAAAAATTTATTTCTCAAGAACTAAAAGTGATTTTTCAAAACGGCTTGTTGCATTAAAAAGAGGATACTTTAATTAATAATTGGTGATATTTCCACAA
>NW_019280753.1:67247-111237 GCF_000648695.1 Onthophagus taurus | reverse complement strand
GATTTGAGGAGGCGCAATTCCCCATATTTCCACAAGGATCCTTCAAGAAATTAATTTTATAGCGAATTTTGAAAATTATCGATGAAAATTACAACATCGAAAATTTTATCAAAACTTCAAATATTGTTTTCTCAACAACTGAAAGTTATTTTTCAAAACGGGTTGGTTCATTGGAAAGAGGACGCTCTTATTAACACTTTGAGAAATTTTCATACTCATATTCCAAGAAATGGATCTTATACGAATTTTTAAAACTTAATCGGCGGAAATTGCAAAGTTCGAAAAAAATTGGCGATTATTTCAAAAATTTATTTCTCAAGAACTAAAAGTGATTTTTCAAAACAACTTTTTGCATTAAAAAGAGGATACTTTAGTTAATAATTGATGATATTTCCACAAGGATCCTTCAAGAAATTAATTGTATAGCGAACCTCGAATATGAACGTGAAGCGTGGCTTTGCGCAATATTAGCGAAATTTGCTTCATGAATATTTTTCTTTAAGTCTTCTAACTTTTGTGCGACATCAATAGAAACATTAAATCGGCGGGCTTTTAAAGCAGCCTTATTTTTTGAAAGCTGCATGGCAGAGATATTTATAAGAAGACGGAATGTCTCTAAGAATCGCTACTAAAAATTGAACTATAAAAAACCATTAAAAAAATGGTTTCAGATATCTTTCATTAATTACTCGAGTCAAGGTAATGTATTTATGATACTGCTCGAAGTACCACTGTTGGTTATATCTAATAATTATTGTGTTCAAGATGATGCAGATACTATGAAACTCATTACACTTTCTGCACTTCATACCACATAAAAGTCTAGACAACCTATTTCGTTCATTAGAATATAGATATAGAATGGCTGTACAGCTAAATGTTTGCGATGTTTGTGATTAGTGTAAGATCAACATAAAATAAGCTAATTCCATAGAAGATAAAGAAACTATACAAACTCAACAGGATGCTCATTTACAGAAAACTTATGGTTTTAAGAAGATGGAGAGTTATGTGTCGTGGAACAATACTAAGGAAAAGACATTAACACAGTTAATTAGTGCTATAATACTATCTACGACTTTACAGAAAAGAAGACCAATTGTCTTATGGAGGATAAAGTTCGCTTCGTGTATATGACAAGTCTTAAGAGTTCTTTTCTCAGCATTGGTCTGGAAGTCTATCGGGTCAATCAACCTTTCGAATACTATGTCATACTTCACGATAGTGAGCTCTAGCTCATCTCATGATTTTAACTGTTGCTAGCGATACATAATGTTTGGTCACCAATGGAAACTAGTTAAAGAAAAGGTGTTAAAAATTCGCTAATAGCCTTTAAGACAAAGAAACGAGTTTCAATGTTTTACCCTTTTTTTTTTGTGTTTATTTATTTATTTATTCTGCTTCTGGGATACAAACAGGAAAAATCCCAGTGAAGTATCCACTAGAAAAATTTTTGATCCATAATTAGGTATGACCTCGGTGTTTCTGCTTGCTTTAGAATCTTACTGTTATTAATGATTTGAAAATGTGTATCCGTTTTTATTTTCGGCTTCAATACTCTTGTATGAATTGGCACTTTTGTTCTTACCCTTCTATTGAATAATATCTGACATGGAGAAATACTTAAACCTGTAATTGGACTCTTTTGGAATTCCAACAGTGCTAGTTCTACATCAGTATTTAACATTTCTTAAGTATTCTCTTTGCAGTCTGGACAGCTCGCTCAGCTTGTCCATTGCTTCTTGAATATCTAGGAGAACTTGTTACAAATTCAAAATTCCAGTTTACAATTTGCAATTTCAATTCCAATTTACAGTTTTTGCGAACTTTTTCATTTCAAATGAAATAAATGACATGTTATCACTGATAACTTGTTTTGGAATTCCATGAACAAGTATATTACATTAGTTGGCCATACAACAAGTTGAACTGAAAAATTAAAAAGTAACACATCGTCGAGACGTCTATCGAAATAATTCCAGTCAGCTGACAAATCAAGTAATTTGCAATGGTCATGCTAACTATATTAAGAGTGACCAATTAAGCCAAGGAATTTATTTGATGCCGATGAGGCATTTTCGATTGATGTCGTCAACCATGATTAGATGATTGCTTCTCTATCCTAATAGATTATTTTCTGTCTATTCATATTTTAAATAGTCAGAAAGTTTGTGAATTAATATAGTATGCGAAATGTAATGCCTTTGTTATTGATTTGATTCTCGTGGTGATAATCATTTTAAAAAGAAAATAATTCTGGGCAGTATATTAGTTAGCCATGTAATTGGTAAAGAAAAAAATATTTGAAAGAAAACGTTGCAGAATACGTCAATGAGAAAAGACAGTTTATGGTTTGCATTAATATTGCGTCTTAATACCAAAAAAAGTGGTTAGTGTCAAAAATGTGGTTAGTTTTAGTAAATCCAGCAGAACAGCAGAAGGTAGTCGATAAACCAAATGTATTTATCACCTTGCTAACAACACAAGCTCACTTATGATCTATTCATAAGTGTTCGTTACAATCAGAAAACAACGAATTTGACACTACATTTAAGAAGCTATGTTGCTAGAGAGAAAAAGAGTGATACGCAGTCATTTCCACTATCTTTTTACCTGTTCTTGTTAGATATAAACCATGTATGTACGAGTTTTATTAAAGTAATGATTTCTTTATAAACACAAATAGTAACAAGACGTTTGAGAAAATAATTTCTCATATACAACACTGCTTAGTTTGTGTACTAGCTATTATGGGAATTATTTTAGGTAGGATATATAAGTTGCTAGTAATACAAATAAAATTATTAATTATAAAATTAACGTTTAACTGCATAATCCCTGTACCTTTTAAGCCAGAACTTAATCTCTCCAAAATTATATAAGCGTATGACTATCTGCCACGATTAATACCTCTCGCAATGTTTCTTCTCTGGAAGTCGTCTATGAAAAATTGGGGCACAATGACTATTGGCACATTGTTGACATTACAATTGTTTGTGTAGATTTGTTTATCAAATGGTTTAAATTCATGCGTATAGTTTTAAGTTCAACAATAAGAGATAACCTCAGATTCTGAGTGACGACAATAATTTAGACAGCAGAGTCATTTATCTAGATGTGGAGATATCTATCGTTATAGCCGATATTTGCTTATCCCGATAGTTCTCGTTAATCAACACACCTGGTATTACTGCTACTACTACTACTGCCTTGGCATCAATTATAGAAAACTCTCCATCAGCCATGGTCCCTCGCTATATTTCTCATTTGTGGAATTAACATTTTGTTCGTTTCTTATTCAATTGTTCTCCTGCATGTTATTTTGAGTCTTCCACATCTTCTGGTCTTAAGAGGGTTCCGTTGTACTTAGGACTCTATGACCAAGCTCATTTATTTGTCTCCTCACGCGTGTTCAGACCATCCGTACTTTATTCTTCCATCCGTTTTATTTCTACGTGTACACTCGATTGCTCAGTCATATCCCATAACTTGTTAGTTGAAATATCTCGTAGCCAAAATATTTGTAGTATGTATTGCAGGTATTTGTTGATGAATACCTGTAGCTTGCTTTTTATGTCTTCAGTAACTGGCTCCTTACTGAAGACATAAAAATTTTGTTTCGCATCCAAAGCTTCGCAAACCAAGGTTTGGCATCCATAAAGCAGAACCAGATATAACACAATGCGTTGAAAACATTCAGTTTAGTTTTTCTCTAATCGGTTTTGATGGTCATCAAATAACACATCTAATTTACAATAAGTCCGTTATCTCAAATGTCATCAATATCAATAGTATCTAATGCAGGCTATAAAAGATTGATAGCGAAGACCATTGATACTCACAGCTTCTTGACCACATAGTTACTCGTGGTGGATGTATCAAAGGTAAATGATTTTTTTGTGGATTTTTAGTCCTCCAAATCTGACAGTTCTGCTTGTTCAAAAATCAATTTGTTAAAAGAAACTTGAAAATGCTGCTTATCGCTAAAGATGACTTTCTTCCACAAATTTTCATCAACTTTTAACACTCCAGTATGCAATTGACGAATACTCAGCATTGTATATAGTCTACTAGGTACAGATATTATCTTAGTTGAATATGTATACTTATGCAGCTCTATGGTAAAAATTTGTTGCATAGAATTGTAAGAGATGTTTAATTTTTGAGGTTGAGAAAAATTATGATGTAAGTGCAGATGGTGACCAAATTAAGAAGCATAAAAATCAACACCATTTATAGTTTTTTTAACGTAATAAAAATTCAAAACGTTCTTAAACACTATACTAAAAAGAATACAGATTCAACTAACATACATGACGCAGAAAAAGAGTTGAAATAGCGCTGTTATGATGATTAAAACGAGAGTCAACTATAACATAAGTTTAAAAAAGTTATACAAAATCATAACTTATTCAAGAATTGAGTTGGAAAAATAAAATTTTCTAAAAATGACAGTAAGAATATAAAAAGAAACTATTCTTATATGACATAAATAACAAGTTTATTGTTAAATTGGACGTTTATTTCTTCTGTCTCTATGGTTCAGCTAGAAAAGATTGCTTCCTTGTTGCCATTATTTTCAGTTAGAACTTAAACATTATGGGAGGTCAAGATGTGGATAAAATAAATGATCCCTTAAATGTGGTGTTCTGTTAATGTTTTACTTGTATATTTTTTAAAATTGATTTATTAATTTTTTTCTACAGAGATAAACGAATCTTATTGTTGAAATTATATCTCGAAATGTTTTTATAACTTACATTTCAAGATACAATAAAATAATTAATCTTGCTTTAGAGAGAAATAATAGTTTCAGTATTAACGTTTGTTAATCTAGATGTAATCGACAAAAGGAACGATATCTAAAGGAATCAAAAGCAGGATTACCACTGAATGTGACAGTAAATTCCTAAAAGATTTTATCCTACTTGTAAAGACGACCTTTTAAGGAATTAGTATTGTATTACCCAACATTTTGTTTCAAAACGTAATTCGGATTATCATAAATAAACAAATCGAGTTCTGATTACATAATAGAAACGTTATTGTTCATTTATTTAAATACCAATTGTATTGCGTGAGTATTTAAACCGAAAATCCATTTAATCCTATTAACATGTTACATACAAACAATAATGTAATCCCCTTTGATAAATATCTAATAATCAATCTCACCTAGACTAAATAATTTTGCAACTTTAATTTTAAGATTGCGGTTTTAAAAAGCTCTTCTCTTAGAAGTTTAATTGCGTAAAATGCATTTTTCGCCCCATTTGTGGTTTAATTGTCGTTAACGCGGTCCTCTCACTAAAAACCGTCGTTCCATTAACGTTTCACTCGCTACAAAGTACAAAGATCTCTTTCACGCGCATACTAAAATCTATTTAGTTAACGTCGTTATTAAAGCTCGTCGCGACACACGCGGTTCTAATTAATATAAGTTTCATTAGCGTTGAACAGCTTTGAAATTAATATTAATTTGGAACAAAAGTTAAGTTAGATTTGGACGTAAAAGTTAGTTTAAAACTAAATTCTATTAAAATTAGTGATATATTTGACGATAATCAGTTTGTGTATTAGAGAGAAATTCTTGTACATTAATTAAAACGTGTGGTAATTATGACATTAAACTCGGTTTGTAAAGTTAATTTATGGTTGATTTATTATAATCCTGGTTTATTGATGTTTCATTAGTGGTTAAATGGTGAAATAAATTAGATATACATGTTGAAATATAAAAACACTAAAATTAGTTTAAATTATTGTACGTTGTTAGTTCAAAAGTATCCAATTAAGGGCGAAACTCTAAGAAGAGACAATTTTCTTAACGGAATATACAAAAACAAAATTCCACGTTTATTTATGTTGTAATACAGGGGACGATTGTTCTGTGAAACCCCTTTGTCGTGTTGTTTCAAACTTCACTTAGCGATTAATTATGTAAACATCAGTAATGAAAGCTAACCGTTATGTGGCGTTGAGTACAAACATTGAGCTTGGAAAAGCTTAACCATTCCTTTTAGGTTTATGTTATTAACAGCTAAAAGGGATTATTCTTTCAACAAACTAAATTTCTTTTCAACATAAGAATGGAAAGTAATCCCAAAGAGTAAACTCCTTTGAGTAAAGCTTGACCAACTTCGTATTTCCGATAATCTGTTTTATATAAAAGTGTTTACCTTTGATTTCTTGAAGGAAACAATCTCACATAATAATTTAAAAACAGACAACTTGTACCTTAACAAGTGTACGATTTGATTTGTTTTACAAAAGAAAATGCTTAAAGAAAATTTAGAATAAAAATATGAATGCTTGTCATAGCAAGGAAAACATCTTAATAAGAAATTGTTTCAAAATGAATGAGACCTCTAAATAACATAAACTTGATGTAGCAAAGATCATCACGTCATTTACAACCCACATGTAAATAAAGGCCATATGTCTTGTATCGTACTTCATTTATCTTTCTACTTTAAAATCTGAAGTGATACCCTACATTGCCACATTATTACGATATTTGAATAAAAATGAAATTAATAAGAAAGCTGATAAGATATGTCAACTTATTTGGATCCAAGATACAAAATGAACTTTTTTGATGCTGATTTAAAGCAACGAAGCAACTCTAAAAAAATAATACTTTAATTAATAATTGGTGATATTTCCACAAGGATCCTTCAAGAAGTCAATTTTATATCGAATTTTGAAAGTTATCAACGAAAATTTTATCAAAACTTCAAATATTGTTTTCTCAAAAACCAAAAGATATTTTTCAAAACGGGTTAGTTCATTGAAAAGAGGACACTTTTATTAACACTTTGGGAAAATTACATACTCATATTCTAAGAAGTATATTTTATACGAATTTTTGAAACTTAATCGGCGAAAATTGCAAAATTCCGGAATATTTGGTAACTATCCGGTATCCGGCCGGATTTTAATAAATAGCCGGATAGACCGGATACGGGATAGTTACCAGATATCCGTTCTACCACTAGTCTCAACGTAAGTACATACGACTCGTAAGAGGCGACTATAATAGGAACCCAGTGCGTGATGGTATAACTGGGCCATCGTTTCCCTGGGATTATAAATAGGAGACCTGGACCCCAAGGTTGGGGGTTCGGCAGGAGGTTGGCGACCTCACACTGTGAAAAGAAGGCAGTTGGAAAACCAGATATCTGGCTTCGGAACTGGACGGATAAAACTAAAAGACGAACATGGCGTCAGAATATGGTCTTTTGACGCTTAAGAAGCTAGGAGCACAGTCTGTGACAGCCAAGAAGTAGATGGGTGGATGCTGTAGAAAAGGACAAAGGGGGGTTTTGGGTGTGAGGTGTAGGAAGTGTCTAGTGGTTGCATTTAAGATGTTATAATTGATGGTACAAATATATTTCGAATGTTTGGGTGGTATTTTATGGTACTCATGAAAATGCAAGAGATATTTTGGTCTTGTATATTAATTATTAGAGTATTTGTTCAATAAATATGTTGTTCTTGGTGACTTTCATGTTCCTCCCTACGGTTCATAGATGCCACTGATGGATTTAAGACAATTTCCTTCTTTCATAACATTCATGACTTTAATTGTTAACGCTAGCAACATTGCTTATTAAGTTTAATAACTTTGAATTCCGTGATAACTCGTGATCTGCTAGTGGTTGATTCTTATCATCCTACCTCGTTCAAAACTTCTGCTCTTATATTTTTTATAATAAACTAATGTAAATGTTATAAAATAATGTCTTTGATTTGTCAAGGCAAATAGAAGAAAGCATAGTCTTTAAACAAATTCTTTTGTCTTTAAACACCAGACCGCAGAGTTGAGAGTGCGTTAAGTAATGGAAAGAACACTTTTTCAAGTGAAGTTGCCGGAATTCCAAGTTTTTTTTATTGCACTTCACTATTAGTTGCGATTTTTAACTTGGTTCCATCTACTTCAAACTTTCCTTAATTTTGGGAACAATCACCCAGTTTAATCACAGCGTGTCCAAAAAAGGCAATCCTGTTCTGATTAAGAACAACAATCTGTATTGATGCTGTGCGAATTTTCAAAACATTCGTAGATAGATCTTGAATTGTGAAGGATGTCAGTAACTGTGAACACGTGCAAGATGAACTAAATTGGATTCAGCACATTAGTATTTCCATACCTAACTGTTCAACCAGCGAGGTTGGTGTGCTGATTGATCACGGTCTGGTTATTAATAATCACTTTCTTTCTCTAAGGGCCAGGTTTCGATTATATATGTAAGTGCTTTTTTACTCTTAATTCTAAGCAGATTAGTTGTGACTTTCTAACGATTTTCAAACACAATGTTTGCGACTTTGTTTATGGGACTGTTCTCCATAGACCTTAGGAAGTAACTTAGGAAAAATCAAAAATTCATGCATATGTTCGATATTTAGTTTAAAGAAGTTTGACCACATGTGTCATAAATACGCTCCTTTCCCTATCTCCACGGTAGGATGACATTTCGGACAAAGCAGATAGAATGTTTCCAAATTATGAAGACCATAGAAAGTTAAAAAGTGATTTGAGGAGTGATCTTTGAGTACTAACTAGTTTATGAGTCTTCATTTCTTACTAGTCTTCTTATTCTTTTCTGGTGCTGTATAGTAATAGACAAGCAGGTACAGTCATATTGTTACATATGATGGTACTTTCCTTCATCATTTTGCTTTCATGACATGCACCAAACTATCTCTGTAAATTAGTTTATTTTTTATTGGTTCAGCAGTGTTAGTGAGTTCGGAGTCAATTTGTCAAAAGAGTAAATGTTTGCGCCGCAGTATTAGAAATTCATATTGTGGTGTCACTATTCTTTCAGAAAATTGGCTAGGTACTTAAAATTTTCAGAATAAGATATTGAACGATGAATGTTGCAAAGAGATAAACTCTGATGAATTTGAAATGAACCTTGTGCTTTGAAACACTAATAATTGTTTTAATGTAAATTCCGTTAACGTATCTATGATGATATGTTCATGGTACGTTAGGGTGCAATATCTCCTCGTTGTGCACCCTAGGTGACGCAAAAAAACTAGAGCAATTGCCGATCAGAACACATCTTTGCGATTTCTTCCTCTATACATATCCACATGGATACCCTAAAACTAAAGAAAGAAGAGTGTCCCTTCTGAGGACCAACCACCAAACAACATTGGACAATGTATCCGAATATACTATGTCAATTCTTAAGTAAATTGTTGAAGGAGAATGCATGCTAGAACAGGAGCAATTGGTGATATATTATCACAGAGCATATCTTAGTCGAATAGGCAGAGCCGCAGCTGAGTGGATCAAGGTTTCAATCTTTCAAATTATATACGAGGCTGAATTTCAGAATCGGGAGAAAACATCTGCCGTCTTTGTGCTTTTTTTTCTGATATTAATTCAAAAATTTCGAAATTTAAACTAGCCGAATTAAAAAATTGAAAGCTAAAAGTTTGATAAAACGATATTATAAAATAATAAAAAGAAATGGTCGCTAGTAAAATTCTCATTTAAAATTAATAAAAGAATACGTAGTACGATATGTTTACAATTTACATGTTTTTAATAATCTCGTTTAACTTCTAGGAATTAGTGAGAATGCAAGTTCTCAAATTAGCCGAGTTCAGACCACGAACAAAGCTGTAGCTTTACAAGCTTAACTATTCTTTATGACTATGTTATTATTACAGGTGAAAGAACCTGTAATAATCTCCACCAGAAATGGTGGAGGCGTCAGATAATTTGATACAATTTTTTGTATTATTTATTTATTTCTAGATATATGCAAGTAAATCCGAAATAAACAAGAGTTACATTTTTCATTGAAATCTCCTTCGAATTTCGCAGGTTTACAAGTTTCTCGAATTTAATAGCTTCTTAGGGATGGCAGTTCCTAAATCCGAGAAGATATATATATAGCTTAGAAATGCGAGAAAACGCCTGTTGCACACGTGTTTAAATCTGTTTAAATTTAATTTAACGTTAAAATCCGGGAAATGCGTAATTCTAGTGCTACAATTGTGTTGTATATTACCTTTGTTTCAGATTCTTAGAATTTAATTATTTTAACGGAGTTTACATCAAAAGACAATCATTAATTACTTATGCTTGGCTTATGTAGAATTAATTTGTTAAATAATAAGTTAATTTCTCAACTAATTTGAAAACCTTGATTAAAAAGATAAAATTCTGTTACGTTTTTTTATAACATAACTTTCCAGTGAAATCAATAACTTGATTGCTATTTTATACGTCGAAGAAAGTAGTTATAACATAACAAGTTGATCAAATCCTATATCATGTTTCTATTTTAAACGGGATCTTTCAAGAAAAGAAATAATTAACGCTTGGTTACATAGCTTAAATCCACATAACACCTTTATTTCCAATTGTAAATTAAATTTGAAATTAAAATTTATTTTTATCGCAACTTTTTGCCGTTGTTTAAAATTTATGTCATAATCGAGCTTGTTTCTAATTACACGCAATTAAACGCCCGCAAAGTCGAAATTGCTCATAAATTTGCGTCCCCAGTCCTCAACTCTTACCGCCAGTAATTGAAAGGAGCTTCTAGCTCTGTTGCTAAAAGTAGACGTTTCCAGAAATCATCCCGTTTTCCTGTACAATTTCTATTTCAATTTCGAAACAATTTTCGTTTCCTTTTATCTACTATTTTTGTGTGTTGAGTACTATGTTTTTTATTCACTCGATCAATTTGTAAATACTCTCAGACAACCACTTAATTCCCCGCAAAAAGATGATTAATCGTTTCCTATTTATTTCCTGATTTCATTATTACTGACTTTTTTATTTTTAAAAAAGTTCTTTATGTCGTCATCAGTATATTAGGAAATCACCAGTGCATTAAAATATAACTCGGGTTTGTGACTTGCCCTTTAGATTACATATAGACTAGGTATGCTCCAAATTGAATTCCGGTTATTATGCAATACTAAGGCTAAAATCGTGTTTGGCTTAAGGATCGATATTACAAGCCTATTATGCATTGTTTTTTCTCACCTTGCATATAACATCTTAATATGGGGTCTGGGTACCGATTGGCAACGTGCTTTTGTGTCACAGAAGAGATTGTTGAGAATGATTTTTGGGCTCGGAGTCGTGAATCATGCAGGACTGTTCTTAGGGATCGAGAGTTGCTGACCTTTCCATGTATCTATACAGGGTCATCCACGACGACCGTCCATTAGAACTTTACAGGGTTCTGGCCAATACAAAAATTTGAAAATTCAGATTTAAGTATTATTAATTTCGTTCTCTTCGACTAAAATATTTTCAGATTTCTAGCACTTCCGGTTATACCGGAAGTCGCCACCTACTTTATTTTTTTAAATGGAACACCCTATATATTTTTACATATTTGGATTTATCTGTTTGCAAGGTTTATGAATAACTTTACTTTTTGCAATTTGATTCGGCCGTTCTCGAGTTATTCGAATTTTTCTAGAAAAATCTGCTCCAGCAGACATTTGTTAAAAAAAATCAGAGAACACGCGATTTTTGGGATATCAATTTAGGATTCAGAACATGCTTGAGCAACATGATGGAGTATGTTTTGGTGCCGAGTACGGTTGTCTAAATCGTTAGGTCACTTCACTACGGCACGTTAACTTTTCGAAATTTGGAAATACCATAACTTCATTTTTTTAAATGGCACCCCCCATATTTTATTACTGAGTCGTCTTCGGTGTCTCATTTTATATCTTTTATATCCTATATGTCCTATACCTAACATTTATGGTTTGGGAGATAATTAGGGTTTTTTGAAAAATGCACACATATCATATCGATATTTAACCTAGTGTGCCATGAATACCTAGTGTGACCTAGTGTATAACCATATGAACTGGCCTTTTGAAAATTTGCAGACTTCTGTGTTTGATGCCAGCTTTTTACTAAAATATTTTCTTGTTCCGGGTACTTGCGGTTACACCGGAAGAGGTGACAATTTTCATATTTCACATGGAACATCCTGTATTTCATTACACTTTTGAAATTTTTGTTCAATTTTAGGCCCCTCAAACCTCCACTTCATTCGGTTATTCACTAGGTCGCATTAGGTATTTATGACACACTAGGTTAAATATCGATATTTGTGTGCATTTTTCAATAAACCCTAATTATTTCCCAAACTATAAATGTTATGGGGGGTGCCATTTAAAGAAATGAAGTTATGGTACTTGCAAGTTTCGAAAAGGTAACGTGCCATAGTAAAGTGACCAAACGTTCTAGACAGCCATACTCGGCACCAAAACATATTCCATCATGTTGCTTAAGCATGTTCTGAATCCTAAATTGATATCCCAAAAATCGAGTGTTCTCTGATTTTTTGAACAAATGTCTGCTGGAGCAGATTTTTCGAGAAAAATTCGAATAACTCGAGAACGACCGAATCAAATTGCAAAAAGTAAAGTCATTCATAAACCTTGAAAATAGATAAATCCAAATATGTAAAAATATACAAGGTGTTCCATTTAAAAAAATAAAGTAGGTGGCGACTTCCGGTATAACCGGAAGTGTTAGATATTTGAAAATATTTTAGTCGAAGAGAACGCAATTGATAATACTTAAATCTGAATTTTCAAATTTGTATTTTGGCCAGAACCTTGTAAAGTTCTAATGGACGGTCGTCGTGGACGACCCTGTATATGGAAAGCCGTAATTTTTGTTAAGAAAAATATTCAACACTTTAATAACCACAATAATTGTTACAACACGCGAAATAGTAACAGTCTGCCACTACCAGCGCATCGAACGTCTTTGTGCGAAAGAAGTCCACAATACAATTTTGTTAAATTATATAATCAGCTTCCGAATAGTCTAAAACAAATAAATGAACTAAACAGTTTTAAAAGTAAAGTTTTATTTCATTAAAATGTTAATTGTGAATTTATTGTGATCCGTAATTTTTCTTATGTTATTATCTTATTTTGTGTTTTGACAATGCATATCCACTGTTGTGGCCCAAATGTTTAATAAATTATTATTATTATTATTCCCCGAGTTTTTTATACATTGTATAAATCAAGGACGGTAGCTTTAGTTTTAATTGTTATTCAGTGTTAGATTGTTGTATATTTTTATTCAAGTAAAACTAGAACTAACACTAGACCTAGAACTAGAAACATTCGAATTTAGCCGTCTTAAAGCATTTAGGACCTTAGTTGCGTTCACAAAATGATTTTTTTTTAATATTTAAAAGCATTGATTTTTGATCAGAAAAATACTATTCGTTTAAGAAGGATTTGAGCACACCTATGTAGTTTTTTATCATAGATAATTATCTTTTAAGCGTCAATATAAATTAACAAAAATAGTGAAATTTGTAGCATGGTATTATAAATTTAAAAACATTGTAAAAAGGAACTAAAGGTCTAAAGACGCACGGCTAAACCCGAAACTTTCTAATTCTAGTTTTAATTGTTATTCAGCGTTAGATTGCTGTATATTTTTATTGAACTAAAATTGGAACTAACATGAGTGCGGGAAGTTAGCCCCCATTTTTTGATTTTTAAATTTTTATTATTGTTCTATATTGTTCTAGAGTTGTTCTACATTGATCCAAAGCGGCAAATAGAAAAAATATAAACTCGGCGAGAAATACCGAAAAAGAAAAATCTTTGGAAAAATCAGATTTTCTTTGTTGTTTTGGGTTGTTGTAGTTATTGTTCTAACAAATCAAAATTATGGGATACATCATTACGAAGTTATAACTAAAAATAGGTTTGGCTGCCAAAATGTCTGGTTGATTGCTGTGACCATAGGTTTTTTATTTTCAATTTTATATTAAAAATATATGCTTATTATACATAAAGTAATCTGGAACAGCTATTATTTTTAGTAGAACAACTCTATAAAGGACACTTTACTCTTTGAAAATTAAAGTTTTTGGAAGTTTCAGTCAGTAATTCTTGCGTCAGTGGTTTTAAATTACACAATAAGAATTAAAACACATAGAACAGTGCTATTCAAACAATGGGTCGCGACCCACAATGGGGTCGCGAAAAGTTTTTTCGGGGTCGCAAGGTGGATGAAGTAATGAGCTATCGTATAGCAAAATCTGGCAAACCGTACACAATTGCTGAAGACTTAATTGCTCCAGCAGCCCAAGATATAGCAGCCATTATGTTTGGCGAAAAGGAAATGCAACAAATATCTCAAATACCACTCTCGGATACAACAGTTAGCCGCAGAATATTTGAAATGGCAGAAAATGTGGAAAACGAAATTATAATGAGAATTCGAAAAAGTAAATTTTTTAGTCTTCAATTGGATGAATCTACGGATTGCCAAAATGCTGCACAACTAATTTGTTTTGCAAAATATGAATACAAAAATGAAGTAGTTGACGACTTTCTTTTTTGCAAGGAACTACAAAGAACTACGGGTGAAGAAATTTTTAAATCGGTAAACTCTTACATCACGGGAAACAATATTTCTTGGGAAAATTGTGTGGGTGTGTGCAGTGATGGAGCTCGTGCCATGGTTGGAAAACACAGCGGACTTCTAGCCCGAATCAAAGAAGTTTCACCCAATGTAACATGGGTTCACTGTATGATTCATAGAGAAGCGCTTGTATCGAAAAACATGCCACCGAACTTAATGTCTGTCTTAGATACTGGAGTTAAAATAATAAATTTTATAAAGGCGCGTCCTCTGAACTCAAGGATTTTTGCGCACATATGCAAAGAAATGGGTAGTGAGCATCAGCATCTTCTTTTACATACAGAGGTTCGTTGGCTTTCGAGGGGTAGGGTTCTAACGAGACTATTTGAACTTAAAGAAGAAGTGTTTGTGTTTTTAAATGATAATGATAAAGACAAAAAATTTACAAACTTTTTAACCGATGAAGAATGGCTATGTAGGTTAGCTTACTTAAGTGACATTTTTCTCAAATTAAACGAGTTGAATTTAAGTCTTCAA
Organism: Onthophagus taurus; assembly: GCF_000648695.1. Classification (NCBI taxonomy): domain Eukaryota; kingdom Metazoa; phylum Arthropoda; class Insecta; order Coleoptera; family Scarabaeidae; genus Onthophagus; species Onthophagus taurus. Next base: position 96,299 of record NW_019280753.1, on the reverse strand, counting down.
GGTGAACAATTAAATATATTAGTGGCCAATGATAAAATTAAAGCCTTTACAAAAAAAATAGATTTGTGGTGCTCATACTGCAAGGAGAATAATTTTGCAGCATTTCCAACATTAGAATGTTTTGTTATAGAAAACAAGTTCAAAGTTATTCAATCGATTGTTAAAGATATAACATCTTCACTTGACAGATTTAAAATGTCAATTTAGTACTTATTTTCCGGAAGATTTTTCTAACTTTGACTGGATTCGAAATCCCTTTCAATGTAAATTACCCAAAAATGTGTCATTTCATTTTAGTGAAAAACTAATTGAGTTATCATCTGATGGAGAATTAAAATTAATTTTCAAAGAACTTAAATTGAGCAATTTTTGGCTTAAAGTTCGAAATGAATATCCAGAACTGTCTGATGAAGCTCTGAAGGTATTATTACCATTTGCGTCATCTTATATGTGCGAGTTGGGATTTTCCCAATTTCTCTACCTAAAATCGAAATACCGAAACAAAATAGCAATAGAGCCACCTTTAAGACTCAAATTGAGCAAAATAGAGCCAGATATATCAGCACTTGTAAATAAGAAACAGGCTCACAGATCTCATTAAATATTTTTCTTTTGTATTGATTTTTGATGAAGTTCCTACGTGTACGCCATATTATAATTTTAATAGTTATAAATCGTTAATGTTGATTTTGAACCTAATATTTGTTAACTGCAGAGTTGATATTCTGTTTATTGTAGGTACTTGTTTTAACATAATATATATGCTATGTATGAAACAAAAAAAATAAAAACAAATTAACATCTTCTTGATATAATAATACCTCTCCCAATTTTTGGAACAATTAGAATTAAATTATTATTTTAAGTTTGGGTCGGCATGTCACCTCTGTGTACCATTTGGGGTCATGCAGCCAAAATGTTTGAATACCACTGACATAGAATAATCTAAAATAACTCAAACTTTACTGATTCAACTTGTTCTAGATGTGTTTTACGTTTAAACTAGGGAAAGAAAGGTTTGTCTGGTTATACGGACATTAATTTTGCAAAATAGGACGTGTTCAATAGAATTCAGGTCAGGACTTAACACCGGCACTGCATTAGGATGAAATTTTGACCGACCCCATATGAAGCAGGCACCTCCAAGATGTTTTCGATGTAATTCATTACATTTAGTCTACCAGGAACAACAACAAGATCAGTTCTGTTGTTTATACTGATTCCAGCCCAAACCATAACAAATCCCCGACCAAATCTATCCACTTCTTGTATAGTAGCGGCTGCGTCGCAGCGACCGTCGCAACGAGTTAAACGAAATCTGGACTTCTCTGTAAACAGTATAGGCATCCAATGACGAAGTTGCCAATCTCTGCGATCCAGAGCAAACCTCATTCGCGCTGCTTTGTGATACTGCGATCTTCTAGGTTTCAAATTCGCTTCTTTTAATCTGTTTCTAACAGTTTGATCAGAAATTTCTATTCCATGTGCTCGTCTTAGGTCGTTTAGGAGGTCTTGTGCTGTGGCAGTACGTGTACGTAGACAGGAAAGGACAAGAAATCAGTCTTGATTTTGAGTAGTTTTGCGAATTCGACTTTGTCCAACTCTTCTAACATGTTGGTCAATCTCCCGAAACCGATTTCATAAACGCTGAATAACAGAAGGGAAAACTCGAAGATCCTTGGTAACATGTCGAACAGAGTGGCAATGCTGAATGAGGGCGAGAGCACGAGTAACTTGCACTTCAATAAGATGCTTCATGACGCTTTTAATCAACGAAAATTGACAACTGAATTCATTTGTCATCTTTAGTAGGCTTGGCATACTTGACATTTTTCGACTTTGTTTTGCGTTATTAATTTACATTTTTAAGTGTAACTTAGAAGTAACTAAGAGTTGTAACATTGTTTTTGTAATTTTTTTTAGTTAAATATATGACGTTGAAGTAAATCAAATTTGATATGTGTAGAACTATTATTTAAAAAATTATAGATTTCGAAAAGTGTTAATTTTTTTTTGAGTAGGGTGTATAAATATACAAGGTGATTCACATAAGAACCGACACAGAGCAGGGACATGTAGAGGACAATAAATTAAGATGATTTAACGCAACTTATCTCTATACTAAGTTGTATCCCTGAGGAGTTATAGGCCTTCAAAGTTGGGTCTTAAATTTTTAAAACATTCAATATCTTCGTGGTACATTAAGCTAGAAAAACCAAATTTGATATACGTTACGAGTGTACCGAGGATATTAATTGGTAGCAAGTTCAGACTAATAGAGGCATTTCAAAGGGTTGATTAAGGGTGATGGTCCCCTAAATTTTGACAGATTTTTTTTAACCTTTTGGTGGATTTAATACATTATTACCTCATTTCATGTGGAATTTAATTCTAAAACTTTTCTTACTCTTATTAATTTTTTATAAACATTATCGTTTTCATAAAAAACTCAAAAAACTAAAGACACCAACTTTTAAATATTAAATAAAACCTAGAACTAACTAGAAACATTCGGGTTTAGCCTTAAGACATCAAAATCTAAATGTTTCTAGTTTTAAGTCTAGTGTTAGTTCTAGTAACAGTGCTAGATAGTACTAGTTAGCACTAGATCTCACTATGTTGCATATTTTTATTGAAGAAAAACTAGAACTAACACTAGACCTAGAACTACAAATATTCGGACTTTTGGCTATAACGGACATTTCATTCCCCGTATTAATCTGTTATATCGAGATTTTACAATATTATTGACAATGTTAAAACCAGATGACTCTACATCAAAATTATAATTATCATCGAAATAAAATCGAATAATATACGTTGAACAAACCTTGCCATATTTCATGAGACCGTAGACATTACGAACCCTTAATGACGGCTCAGTGGATGTCCAGGCAATTAAAACGGCGGGGTGTTGACCCATTTTCAAGGTGATATCAGTGTAGGGGAAGCGAAAATGATCGCCTCCGGGTCAAGTAACACCCTTCGCAATCTGTATTATTCGCATTTTACGCCGGAAAAACTCGTATCTCCAATTAACGTCCAAATGAAGTAACCAGAATATTTTTTTCTCCAATTTATTTGTTCGATTTTGCTTGAAAGAATTTCGCCTTTTATGTTTTCGTTTTAAATGTTTCTTTTTTATTGCGCAGTTATTAATTAATCGAAAGCAGCTTTGTTCATTTCACTTTTGATAAATAAAAGAAAATTAAAAAAAAGCGGTTTTACCTAACAAATAAATTAAGGAAAAGTTTTCTGTCGAATAAAATTAACATTGACAGTTATTGGGTGTTGAAACGGTTTCTAAATGTAAATTGGTGAATACTTTTCAGGGCGAAAAAGGAGAAATTAGTTGCTTGTTTTTTTTGTAATTGATTTTTTTTGCAGAGTTACGATGGGTATTAATTATGAAAGCTGTGGGACATAAAAAGTAAACCATTAAAGTTTTCATTATATATTCTAAGGAGCACTCTGTTAGGTTGGTGAAAATTAATGAGGAAAACCCCGAATGAATATTATAGTACGACGTGATGTTATAATATTTATGAAAAGTTGTTTCAACACAATACCCAATCCAAGATATTAATATTATCGTTCATTTTAATCTAGGTAATATAATTTTTCAAAAGTGATCATAAGGATCATTTTATTACAAAATTTGGGAAATAAAAGGGGTTTCAAAAAAATAACATAAAAAACGTGAAATAGATTTTTAAATGTGCATATTTTTGCAGTAGTTTCCACTTAACGCACCAATTCTCGAAATGAAAACGCATCCATTATGTGCAATGTACACTAATTTCAACAATGTTGCAATATTTTGTTTACTCTGCAACTACAATTTAAACATCGAAGAGAAAATTTGTTTCTGATTTAGAATTAAACGGTAATTACTTTGTAATTGACTTTTAGTTTTGATTTGAGATATTTTTGCTCTATACCTTTTATTTGGGCGCAAATACGATGTCGATAATCGAATTGAAGTCTGTTGAGCTTTATCACTTAGAAGGCGATATTCATTATTTATTGAAATCCAAAATCTGTTAATTCCACGCCGACAAATTTTGTTCTCAAGCCATTATTACAATACGTCTCTATAAGATTTCCTTTTTCTGCAAAAGTAGATTCAAACGGAGCACTAATATGAAATGAAACTTGAATTCATGCAGATTTATTAAAATTTTCAACACTTTCAATGTATTGTTAAAATTACGTGATTCGGAATGAATTGAAGGCGGTTCTAGAAAACTTTATGAAAGCCTCCAAATCTTAGGCTATGACCTAAATCCGGCTTTTAATCAACTATATTTTGCTACTATTTCTTGTTTCTACTGAAAGAGAGCAGATTGAGGAAGTAGAACAATTTAGAACGGAGGGGTAACGCTGCAGATGAAATATTCCATTTTTAAGAAGCGAGCATTATCAGACCCAAAGAAATACCGAGGAATTTCGCTCCTAGGCATATGCATGAAACTGTTTTTCTGTCTCCTGCAACACTGCATTCTGAAGCATATAACAACAAGCAAAAAATAGGTCAAGGGTGCACGCGGTCTCCGTAATTAATCAAGTAGGGGACGAAGTTTTTGAATGTAACAAATCATCATAAAGCTAAATAACTATAACTATAAATTTAACGAAAGCATTCTACAGAATACCTCTGCAGAACGTTACAAACGAGGTGAGGCGTGTGAGAGTACACAAAACACGTCAGCAAGTTAACCAGAATAGGAGAAGCATTAAGAACCCCCATCTGGAGAAACACATACTGGTGCTGTATATGTACCAAGACCAATTTGAGGATATATAAATCCAGCCACAGCGGAATCCAAAAGAATGGTGTATACCAATGAGATGGAGATTTTGAAAGCAATTTCACTGAAAACACTGTGAGATTAGAGAAGGAAATTCTTTAGGCGTGTGAGACAGAAGATGTGGTAAAATATGTGGTCCCTAGAATAACGACGTTTCACGAATGGAAAGAAATACCCTGCCAAGGATTGCTAGAGATTGCAGAAAAATAGCTGGTTATCGACATCAAAAGAAATGCAGGCAGAACAGAATGAGTAGAGCTTCTATGGTTTCCGCAAAGAAGAAGATTGTCATTAATATCTCGCATTATTGAATATTTTGCTGTAAGTGAAATTGAACTTGAATTTTCTGACATTCTAACACAAAAAGTATTCATGATTCCGAAGTAAACCACTATTCCGTTGATTGAAGTAATGAAGACGTAGAATACGAAACCACACCTGAACTCAAAATCGAATGTTTATTCAACTGACTGCAACATTATTGATCAAAGTAGGTCTTCCTGTAGTCATAAAAAATAATCTAACCTTATAATAGCGACCTTGAACTTGGATATGCCATACAATTATTTCAAGTTTTCTTTACTGATGAGTTAGTAAATTAGACTTGAATTGAAAGCAATTGATATAGTACACAGAAAAATTCGAATAAACTGAAAGATTAGTCTTTAAGGGATATTGAAAAGTTTTCAAAATTTGTCTATGGTAACTTTACCATTAACTCGAGCATATTTAAGTACAAAATATTAGAAATACAATGAGGATCAACATCATACTTATTAATATTTCAATAATAATGCGTACTATATCAGGCACAATCAAGGCCACGTCTACGCACCTCTCCCACGTAAGAATTGCCGACAGGGACGATTCGATTTGCTAATCGAAAATAACCTCAACATAATTGAAGAGAAGTCTAGGAGAAAAGTGCAGCTCCTGCCAAACAGAATATGCCATGGATTACAAGTAAGCCAGAGGGTTTCGACCATCAACCACGAATTTGGGCAACACTCAACAGAATAAGGACGAACTGTGGCAGGTGATTTGATTCGTATTAAATAATAGTATTAAATTTGTTTATACAACCTTATATCTTACTAACTCATAGCATTCATAGTTCCTGAGATATTCAAGTGTTTTTCCAAATTGTGTCCATTGCAGGATCTTTTAAAAACGATGTAAAAACGACATTTTTTCCAATTTTGCCTTGAAACTATGTCAAATAATAGTCAAAGCCAGTAGATAAATGATAGTATCCAAAGATATTAGATACGCTATACAGCGTGTTCATAAAGCTTAGTTACTTTTGATGTTTTTCAAATGGCTTTTTCATAAGTTTTTTAAATGGAACACCCTGTATATTGTGTGCTGGTTGAATTGTAATATGTATTCTCTCTATTTTTATCACTTTTTTTTGTTCTTCCTTTCATTATTTGATTAATATTTTATAATGTAAAATAATTTTGCTGCCATATACCAGATTTTAATGCGACTTGGTACTTTATGAGATTTAAAAAGATGTAAGTAATAAAATATGCAATTATTCTGCCATATAATTTACGACTTTAGAGAAAATTAGATGCACATGTTAAGAGATACCGCAAGATGTTTAATACAGCGCATTAATGCTTGTAGAAGAGAAAATGGGCGGCATTTTGAACAACTTCTAAATATTAATTAAATTAATACCTACTTGTTGAGCAACGTTTAGTAATTGTTTATAGTTTTCTGCATTTCCTTCAAATAATTTAGTAGTTAAAAAGGGATTTACTGTTCTGCCATTTAATTGTATTTTTTGTATTTTTATCACGTTTTGATTATTTATTTAGTACAGTTTTTTTTAATTGTATTTTAATACAATATTACTGATTTATAAATAATAGACAAACAAAAAAGAAGAAAAAGGACAGAATATATTACATTCTATCACTTTCTTAAGTACAATAATAACATTTTATTACACATTTTTCTTTTAATTCTAAATATCAGGAAAACTATTAAAGTTGATGACATACTTATCATCAATTAAAGTTAACTTGATGAGCAATTCAACTAGCACAGAATATACAGGCTGTTCCATTTAAAACACTTAATAAAAAGCCATTTGAAAAACATCAAAAGTAACTAAACTTTATAAACAGCCTGTATAGTGTATCTAATATCTTTGAATTTTGTCATCTACCTACCGGCTTTGACTATTGGCTGATGTAGTTTCAAGGCTAAATCGGAATAAATGTCGTTTTTACATCGTTTTGAAAAAAGAAAAAAGATCCTGTAATAGGCACATTTTGAAAGAATCTCAGGAACTATGAAAGCTGTGAAATAGTAACATATACGGTTGTATAAACAAATTTAGTTGTATTCATAATATGATAAAATATACAGGTGTTCCATTTAAATAAATTTACGTACTCTCGGTTACGCTTAAATGGAATATTCCGTATAAGTGAAAACAATTTTATGTAATAGAAAATGATGAGTCAAAGAACTTTTTTATAAAATATTTTTTTGTTTTTCCAATGGTTTAGTAACTCCGGGATACTAATAACTCACCCTGTATATAACTCTCAGTATTTACAAATTATGTATGATGTAGCCACACGCGAAATAAATAATAAAAATAAATAAAGTCAGTAACAATGAAACTATCCTCGAACGTAACCATGAAAGTTTTGATAGCTTATACAATTTACAACTTAATATCAATGAGCTATCTAAATGACTTTCTATAGTACCTATGGAACAAAAGCTTTTATAGATCCATCACCATTTGAGCGAAGTGGACTTGATAATTATATTGGATTCACTGCGTTCCAATAAATGGTATCCTGAATTTAAAAAGAACAAAATCTTGTACAGAAATACAACACTACACAAATATTAATAAAATTATTCCAATCCTACATGAACAGCTAATCTCATCAAAGAGATGTTAATGCGTTTTTTCTCATTTTACTTAATAAAATAAATATAATAAATGCGCGATTTTCTATTAATGTGAATGTAGCTTCAGTTTGAGGTACGATACAGGTTTACTTGTGTGTTTCCTCGGGGTGGTATATTGTTTACATCACGTTACAGAACATGCGGAAAATCCTTTGTGCGGCCGATTTCATATTTAAGGAAATCCCTAGACATACTTTCTGTAGATTTCACTAGTTACGCTGTGAGACAAAAGTTTAGAAATAGTAAGATTCCTAAATAAAAGTTTGATGTCATTTTCTGCATCTTTTTCTAAATGATGCAGCCATATATGGCGAAGACAGGATCAAATTTAATGATTTTTTATATACATAAATCTTATTCATGTTACATGTTTGGCAATTATGTTAAATAGGGTCGCTGAGGAAATATGTTGTCAATTAATTCTTTAATAAAAAAAGTATTTGTTAAAGCTCCAGTTCCGGTACATAGATAAATTACCGGCTATCATTTACTTGCCTCCTGAACCTATTATTACTAGATGGGAAACCAGGTTAGAAGCAGCAAATTAATATGCTCTTCGTTGCGATAGTGCTGAATCAATAAAGATACATTCAAGCTAATTACAATTTTTTATGTGAAAGTATCACGAAATTCGACTCCTTAGTAAGTACTCCTTTAACATACTACTGATGCAATGAAAAATGTCCAGCTAAAATTATATTAAATAAGTTTAACAATATCATCTTATGAAATGAGGGACCATAAATTACTGGCTATATCTAAAATTCTATGTTTTTAGTTTAGATTGTTAAAAATTATCTATAAGAAATGATATATTTTTGCATATTTCTGTATGTTTTTTGCATATTTTGAACCATCATATTGGAATAAATTTAACAAAGATTCTTGGAAATTCGTAAGAACAATAAGTAGAAAAGACGGGTTCGTTCTAATCAAAAGAAAAATATATAATTATAAAAATTGTAAAAATTAAAAATCGTAAAAATTGTCCAAGAAGGTAATGATGAAGGAGCAGCCACCGATCCTTTTGAGGAGAAGCACCCTTAGGCTAAAATATGTTTTTTCATAATAATGCGTTTTGTAATACTTGCCCCTTGTTTTTAATTTCTTGTATTTCATGGTATTAAATCGGTAAAAGAATAAGTTAGAAGAACTCGAGATTGGTTGAATTGAAATATTAATTAATTTTAGAGGTAATTTAGATTTAAAACCTTTAAATTATTAATGATTCTGTTTATATTGAACCATAAAATCAGCATTCGAGTATTAAAGTATAAAATCGTTAACAATTACGGCGGAGACGTCGCCTTGGTGCAATAAAAAAGCAATGTTTCCTGGTGTTGTATATCGAAGGATTTGGAAGAGTCAAGCAAAATAAGAACTGCAGCTAGCTTACTGCCATGTGCTCTTATTACGTCATTCACAACATCCAATAAAGCAATACAACAAGTAAAACCTGATCTAAATCCAACAATCTTTTCATAAATCTGTGATAAAGCCGCTACTTATCGCAAATGACTTATAAAAACTTATAGATTTCAAGTCATTTACTTGTTTCGAGTTATTTACTTAAGCAAGACACTTTTATGTTGGATATTTTAACTGTTCCAAAAACACCAATTAAAGATGTACTAAGAGTAATATTACACTACATAAATTAGTTTTAAATTACAGATTGTAATTTTGACAACTGTTGTTTAAGTGTCCTTATGTGACATTTAAATTATGCCATCACATATAAAATGTATAGAAATTATGGCCCACAATTTCTCTAACGAAAAACTTATGGACGTGGTACGGGCACACGGGGAATCACGGCTAAATTCTGTGCTTGCGGCCCGTCTCTATGCAGAAAGGTTTCCAGATAGATATCATCTGGCACGCAAATCCTTTTTATGTGTGGTGCAACATGGAGGAGAAGTCGAAGAACGGCCTGGCTTATGTTGGCTGCTCTAGTGTGGTTCTAGTGTTGTTCTAGTGTGCTACATAGGCTTACACTAGAATACTTGCAGAGTAACATGGGGTATCACAACCACAATTTGGCATATATTGAGGCACAACCAACTCCATCCATATCACGTGTAACGTGTACAAGCCCTACTACCAGTGGATAATCCCCCTAAGTACCATTTTGTGTTCCAACATCAGCATCAGTTGAACCCAAACTTTACCAATAACGTTTTAGTTACGGATTAGACGATTTTCACACGTAACGTTATTCACAATGTCATTGGAGAATCCTCAAGTTACTCGCCGAACACATTTTCAAATATTTTCTGTAAATTGCGAATTGGTGCTTATTATTGTGGGAACTGGTTGTGGCAAGGACAGGTGGTGGGGATGGAAGTTGGAACGACATGCACCGACATGCACATTAGAAGTTGAGAAGCAGATGTGAGAAGACGACACGCAGAGAAGATTAGTTATAGTAATAATAAGTGTAATAAACTCTTTAAAGTGGAAATAATAGTAATAATAAACTAGTTAAGGACAAGTGGGGCTTTTGTTTTGCTTTCTATTTAAATAAAACCCTACATTATTTACCATTTTTATGTAATAATGTTGCTCTTGATGACTATGTGGTTTCGCCAAGATGGTGCTTCACCACATTTTCTAGATAATGTGTTTCCCGGAAGATGAATAGGTCGTGATAGGCCACCTCGACCTCAATTCTCTTCATTTTTATTTTTGGGGCGACTTAAACAGCAAAGTGTACGTCACCGAAGTTAATACTGAGCAAAAATTACGAAATCAGATATTGTTGCTGCCAAGACAATCCGCAAACACCCCGGTTTAAGCTGCGCTAGTGGGAGATCGTGGATTCGTCAAACCCAATTGTGTATAGAAAATACGGGAAATAACTTCAAACACTTGTTATGACCTTATTTTAACATGTTCTATGTATTCTTGATTTGGAAACAAATTTCACGAATATCTAGGAAACTAACAAAGAATTCTACTTTTAGTTTAATAAAAATCTACAACAATCTAGCGCTGAATTACAATTAAAACTAGAACTAACACTAGACTTAGAACTAGAAAGTTTTAGTTCAATAAAAGTGTGCAACATAATGATATCTAGTGCTAACTAGCGCTACGCATTACTGTGATTAGAACTAACACTAGAACTAGAAATATTCAGATAAGAGACGCACGGCTAAACCCGAATGTTTCTAGTTCTAGGTCTAGTGTTGTGTTAGTTCTATAAGTTTTACTGTATAAGCTATTTTAGTAACGAATAGAAGCGATTGCGACAATATTCCTCTTTAACTACAGATAATCTTTATTGAATACCATGGTTTTAATCTCCACTGCAACTAAGCTATTATTATGTAAATTTGAATTGTTTCCCTCCATTTGTTATCGATAGGAAGAGTATTACCGTTATTATAAAAACTTCAATTAAAAACTCAATTATCTATTATAACTAAAAAAAAAACAATAAAATCACCTAAAAACTATTAAATTTAGTAATAATAAAAATCATCTTGATACATAGGTATAATATTTGAAACCTGATCTGTTTGCGTAATTTACATGGAAGTTCAATTTCGCTTATCGTGGTGTATCTTAGAATATTAAGTCAACAAATGTGGGATCGAATTACTTTATTTGAAATCAGAAGTTTTTGTTGCAGTTTTGATAATAAAAATGCATAAATAGGAATATGTAAGTTAGTAAATCTGCCTTGGCCAATTATTTGCCAACAATTTTTATCGTAAAAAAGAAATATGCTAGATATCAACTTGATAAATGTGAATTTTAGGAGAATCCGACATCTTACTTTAACCGAAAAGACTTTTAAGAAAATCAAGGGTTTTTCTCTTGGGACTAAACGCAATTTCAACGAATAAGAGGCACATCCATTAAGTACATAAGAAAAATAAATTTACTAAAAGTTTATTTTCACCTCTATAAAAAAAAAATTATATTTAAAAAATTTTACGTGGTGGGATTTTTTACCAAAATTTTCTCATTCCAATCCACACCGGATACATTGAAGTGTATACAACGTCAAACCCAATTAATCTCATCCAAACGAAACGATCGAATGTAAAGTTTTAATTCGTTTTGCTCTGTAGTCTATTTTTAGTAATAATTACTGCTGGGAAATTGGCAATTAATAGGAATCTCTATACACTATTAGCGTCCATAATTTTTTTTATTAGTCAATTCCTGACTCATGTAGTAAACGTAACTGTCTCTTCCATCAATTAGTTTTTAGGGGACAACATTTTAGAGTTGTAGCACACCATTATCAGTATGAAATAGGAGTGATTCAGCCGACTGTTTAGGGGTGTTGAAATCGGAGTGAAGAACAAATGCATCGTGAAAACCCGTGCAGTCGGAAAAATGTCTTTGTTTATAACGCGTGAACAACAGCCGCTTTCACAAACAAGCTGTTTTACGCGTTCGAACCCAGAATAAACGTTCTGCAGCTTTTTAAATTTTCACGCTGGTTGAAGTTTTATCATTTTTTGCATATTTTAACATTTTTCCTTTTCAATACATCATTTTAACTATTCAATATATTGGAGAACGTATCAAATATCTGTATAACCTACAATATTATCTAAAAATGTCGTATTATTAAGATTTTTCCTAAATCCCAAAAATATTCCACTTTATTATGATACCATTTTTAATATCATTTTTATAACAAAAAATTCTCAATAATCTAATATCGAAATCAAGTTATAATCACAAGAACTGATAAATTTTCAGTTTGGTATTAAATGATTAAAAATTCTTCACCAAAGCAATAACAATAACACCCGTCCTTTGTAAAATCTAACAGATGCTCAAAGAACACAAACTTTAAGAAACGACTAAAGCATAAAATACTACGAATGGGCTGTTTGAAGATAACTTTGTAGACCAAGAGAGAGCAGGAAGTTATTAAATGGCCATTTAACCTCTAAGTGTTTTAACAGTGTTTAAACAACTTTGTGTTTTAATAGATTCAGGACATTTAATTTAATACTGACGGAGTTCCTGAAGATGATTTGTAAGAATCGAAACCGGTAGAGCTTAAAAGAAAATACATCCATCGAGAAAAGGGCAAAAATTGGGTTTTATTAAATCTACGAGATGGAAAAACATAACGATGATAACAACATAATATGGACTATGGCACTCAGGTTTAGGGTTGTGCCAGTGACTTGAACATCAAGAGTATACAAATATTCCAGAATAACTACGAAACATATTTTCGTATGTCCAAAATTATAATATACATAGATACCACAACACCGCAAAGGCTCTTAAATGCTGGACCACCAATACTTTCCGAAGATTGATGAGGAGGAAAGCAAATAATGAGCATATATGAGCACAAAACTAGAAAACATCAATGTGATAGACCCTAATAATAAGTATATTAATAAGTATATAGTTTAAAGGAATAAAAGATATTTGAAATGAGTACTGGAATACTAATTACTAGTTTTAAAACAATCTCATTGCTTAAAATACACTTAGGGTAAACACGCCTAAGGTCGACTGCTTCCAGTAATCGACCATCCGCAACTATAAGTTAAAAAAATAAAAGAGTAGTAAAATTTCCTCTTTTAAAATTTGTNGTTTTTGTACTGGGAAATTGTGATGGAAACGCTACTGCAGCTTCAATTGAATATCGACGACGTTTTCCAAATCGGCGTGTTCCATCGCCGAAGACTTTTAGTAGTACCTTCCAAGCTCTCCGAGAAACTGGTTTACTTCCGAGCGTTCATATGCAGTATGAACGAGCAACACAACAGAATGTTGCAGAGGAAAAGAACATCCTTGACATTGTCGAGCGCAATGCCTGCATTAGTACGCGACGGATATCCATACGTTTAGGGATTCCCAATACCAGGGTATGGAGACTGTTAAAAAGAAATCTGCTGCATCCGTATCATCTACAGGGTGTTCAACATCTGAAGCCAGAAGACTTCCCTAGGCGTTTGGCATTTTGTCAGTGGTTAAATAATAATCGGAACTTATACCGTTACATTTTATTTACGGATCAGTCACAATTTACTCGAAATGGCATAAATAACATCCATAATTTGCATAAATGGTCGGACATTAACCCGCATGCTACCATAGAAAGTAATTTTCAAAGCAGATTTAGCATTAATCTGTGGTGCGGAATGTTGTACGATCAACTTATAGGACCGTTTATTTTTGAAGATCGTCTTACCGGACAAAGGTACTTGCAATTNTGGGTTTTATTAAATCTACGAGATGGAAATACATAACGATGATAACAACATAATATGGACTATGGCACTCAGGTTTAGGGTTGTGCCAGTGACTTGAACATCAAGAGTATACAAATATTCCAGAATAACTACGAAACATATTTTCGTATGTCCAAAATTATAATATACATAGATACCACAACACCGCAAAGGCTCTTAAATGCTGGACCACCAATACTTTCCGAAGATTGATGAGGAGGAAAGCAAATAATGAGCATATATGAGCACAAAACTAGAAAACATCAATGTGATAGACCCTAATAATAAGTATATTAATAAGTATATAGTTTAAAGGAATAAAAGATATTTGAAATGAGTACTGGAATACTAATTACTAGTTTTAAAACAATCTCATTGCTTAAAATACACTTAGGGTAAACACGCCTAAGGTCGACTGCTTCCAGTAGTCGACCATCCGTAACTATAAGTTAAAAAAATAAAAGAGTAGTAAAATTTCCTCTTTTAAAATTTGTGTCAATAATTAGTTACCAGTGTCTCTCATCCAAATTACAAGTAAATGAGTAAATGATGGTAGTTCTGCCCTGATTTGTCATTTGAGAAAAATGAAAAGTTTTACTAAGCATGACGTGTTGCATAAATAAGCATAGAAAAGTGTTGTAATCTTGTTTTATTAGAATCTGGACATAGACCCGGTTTTAAATAGAACAGTTTTACTATTTCTTTAAATGAAGTTGTTAAAAACATAGTACTTAACTCTAAACATAGGCTTTACAATTAAATTAATCTTCCATTAGTCGATCACACGCTTCTTAAAATACGTAAAAATTGCTTAAAAAAGAACTATTCAAAATCATAAACGGCTCTAAGAAGATGGTTCTCTCCAGTCAAATCTAGTCGATTCAAAGTAGTCAAAACCAAAAATAGAGTGTTCCCAAGAGTAATATTCAGAACCATCTTTAACAGATGCAATTCATAATGGTATGGGAATAAGAGAAGCTTCTCAAAATTTTCTAATTCCCAAAATTAGCCTGATAGACAGGCTTAAAGGCAGAATAAAAATGAGGCCTTTGATTATGGGGGTATCTCAGTCAAAAAGAGGAAAAAAATTATTTGTGGCTAAAGCATTCAGGAAGCATGCAGTATTGCCCTTGAAGAAGGAAGAATTGTTCAAATCGGTTCAACACATTGTAAATACATACAAAAGAAAATGGTCCAGAGAATTGAACCACTTCTACTTACGTTCGTCTACTTTGCCAGAAAGTATTAAAAATTGCTTTAAACGATATGTTCTTTTTCCACTAGACCCGAGAGATTGACGTAGATTTTACAAAATGCGTTCAGAATCGATTAGAAAACACAACATTGAGAGCTATCGATTCAATTACCATGGAAGATTTAAATACGACAAAGAAAGGTCTTTGAATCACAAATTCCTAGGACCTCAAATCTAGTGACAGCAATAATATTCATAGGACTTAGTTACGAGGAAGAAGAGTTTAGGAATTATAAGTGTTCGCTCTGTTCCTAATTTTGTCATAAGAATTCAGTTAATTTCTTCAGTAGTGGTTAAGATTTCATTTTTTTAAGTTAATTTGTTATGTTTATAATTTTTGATTTAATAAATGAGCATATGTTCTTGTCAAGACCAAATAAAAAATTAAAATATGAATATTTAATTGATTTTTATAAATAAATTTCGGTCGACCACTGGACTTATACTGGTCGACTCAAGGGACGAAATGGTCGACTACTGGCACATTAGATCCTTTTGAACCTTTTTTAGGATAATTTTAGTTTTATTTGGTCCTAGCACGAATCGGTTGTAGATTTCCAAAAGGAAATGTTCTATCTATCTTAATTTAAAAAGATGAGTTTATTGTGCCTTTAGGTCTATTTTTTATTTGGTTTTGAATTTGGAATATGTCTTAAATGGCGTGTTTACCCTATGCCTTAAAATTATTTCAGTGTTTGTTTACGGTTACAGTTAAATCTTTATTATATCTCAAACTCGTTAAAACGTCCCGTTCAAAACAACCATTGATTACACATCTAGTAACATGTTTGTTTCTCCAGTTACTTCTTTTATTTTATGTGATCGTTAGTCTTTGTTATTATTGTACTTCTTTGAATTGAAGTTAATTTGCTTTCTTTATTTATTACGTATTTTGTTATAATTAGTAATTGGACCGCGTTATACATCACTTGACTAAGCGACATTTTATCGTTTTTAGAGATTTTCATGCTGTCTGGTAGGAAAAGGTGTAACTTATCTTAGAAAAAATGCAGAATAACGAAAGACCTGAAATACTAGAAGTGTTTGTTTTAAAGGATAAAACTAAGCGCCAATGATGTTATACGATTTCAAGACCGATTTGCATCATACGTCTAAGAACCAACTTAGATACTCCACTTAGATACACCAAGAAATTCTACAATAGAAAAAATAGAACCTATAATTTCGGGCCAGTGTCGTTTTCTAGATGTTAGTGTTAGATTATATACATTTATAAAACATTAGGTGTGATCAAGTAGTCAATATAAAAAAGGTAGTTACTAGTTACGTTTATATACAGTTTTAGTGTTTAATAAAAAATTACGACACGTTTAAAAGCAATCACGTATTATTTTTCACAGTTAGTATAAAATTAAAAGTGTATGTTTTTTATTTTATATTGAATTTAAGTTTAACTAGTTTCGGCTATTGGCCATCTTCAGAGACTCTACAAATAGATTAACATCTCTCATCTTATCCATTTTACAAACGACAGTGGTAGGTAGCGCTAGTTAGCATAAGATATCGCTATGTTGCATATTTTTATTGCACTAAAACTAGAACTAACACTAGACCTATCATTAGGAAGTTTCGGGTTTAGCCGTCTTGAGAGACGTGAGGCTAAACCCGAATATTTCTAGTTCTAGGTCTAGTGTTAGTTCTAGTTTTACACTATCACTAGAACTAACACAAGACCTAGAACTAAAATCATTCGGGACTAAATCCGAATGTTTCTAGTTCTCGGTCAAGTCTTAGTTCTAGTGGCAGTGGTAGGTAGCGTTAGTAAGCATACGATATTACTATTTTGTATATTTTTATTGAACTTAAACTAGAACGAGAACTAGAAACATTCGTGTTTAGTCGTGAAAAAAATATTAAATTGTCAATGTCAACTTTAATTTTATTATTATATTCGGAATCTTCATAAAATAACCTTTAAAGTGAGTCCAAACTTGACGCATTGATCTCAAAAAACCAAAAAGTTCGAATTTTCAACTTTTAATTTTGACATATTTGTCAACTTCATAAAAAATCCTGTCATATGAGTCCAAACTCGACATATTTAAGTTTAATATTAATGGAAATACAACCACTTCCGGTTTGAAACGTCAACGTCAATTTTGACATATTTGTCATCTTCATCAAAAAACAAAAAAGTTAGAATAAAAAACATTAAACCCGAAGTTAGCAACGATGAAAATAACAATTTAATTTTTAAATATTAATACCAACCTTAATTTTTTATTTTTTTTTATTATATTTTTGTTTTTTGTGACATATGAAACATTTTATAAAAATTAAGAATATGACATTGACATTTCAAACCGGAAGTTGCTTATATCTCGAGTAATATTGGAATTAAACGTATCGTGTTGGGACTCATTTTAAAGGATTTTTCATAACGATTACAAATATGTCAAAATTGACGTTGACATTAATCGGAAGTTGACCATAACTTCTTTAATATTGAAGATAAATATGTCGTGTTTGTACTCATGTTAAAGGATTTTTACTGAAAATTACAAATATGCCAAAATTGAGGTTGACATTTTAAACCTGAAGTTATTTATCATATAATAGAAGTTTTATAACTGAAGTTAATCTAGTGTTAGTCACTTTTCCGCACTTCCTTTTTATTTTTAACGCGTTTTTTGTTATTTCTTTTGTTAAAAAGAGCGTTTTTAAATTTTAACCTGTAAACTTGTAACACTTCGTTCTTAATTTCATTTTACAACTTTTTAAACTTTAATTTTGTAAATTAGTAACTAATAATCTAATTTCAACTTTAATACGTGATCTTTTTTAACAAAACAAAAAGAAATATTAAGAAACTTGTTTGTAAAATGGATAAGATGAGAGATGTTAATCTATTTGTAGAGTCCTTGAAGATGGCCAAGGGCCGAAACTGGTTAGATTTAAATTCTATGTAAAATAAAAACCAGTTTAAAAGTACAAATCAAACTCTAGATTATTTTCTTCAATAATGTTTACACGAATCCTCATCATTTTGTCTCTAGTCTAAGTGATTAAATTTATACCACGACTTACAGAAACAACCTAACGTAACGAGTGACCAAGCGCCTTCTGTGCTTGTGGTAGCTGTCATCAGTGTTCTGTGACAAAAATAGACAGGCACCAAACAATTTTCAATACTTTTGAGCCTGTCTATTCTGAGAAGTCTTATATTTTTAGAGAGATGAAAACGAAAATCCCGTTTTTCTCAACATTATTCATTTGTAGCTTAGTCAAGCGATAACAAATGATATTCGTTCAAGTTATATAACATGTATGTATTTTTGTAAATTTTCACTATGTTTGTTATTAATTTCATTAAAGTTCATTTTATCAATTAATTAGCTTTTTGGAACTTTTTGAACCCGTCGCTGCAAATTTTGTTATAGGGTCATAAAAAAATGACTAAAGTGACCTATACTCATCACTTAAATTTGGTATTGATTTAGTAGAAAATTAAAAAAAAGATTTTGTAATTACTATGTTTTTGTGTTTATCAAATTTTCTTTATAATTGATAATTTTTCACCTAAAGACTGAACATGATGTTACAAATTAATTTTCACTCTAATCTGAAACTCACCGATTGCTACATTGAAGTCTAATATGAATTAAGTCTAAATTAGGATAATATCATAAACTAAATTTGATTGAATATCCTGGAATTCAACTTAACGATATAACGTTTTAATCTACTTTAAATCCTGAATTGACTTTTGTGCCTAATTTCACGCTTTATTATCATCGTGTGATAACTCACACTTTTTTATAAACACTGAAATATTTCTAATTTCTAATTCAAGCAGTGTTTTATTGATTAATTTCGTTTGGTATTACATTTTTGATATGCATGGATCTGAATGAATCCGACATAGTTCTCAGCAACATAGTGATGTATGCGGTTGGTGCATGATGAATAAAATTGTGTCCCCACAGTTTATGGGCTCGTTTTCCAATATAAACCGTAAAACTAACACTTCATTTTACGTTCTATAAGAAGTGCTCCTGAGCCTTATTGCCAATATCGTTGCCGAAACTCCACCACAATAAACTTGATGCGCAATATCACTCAAACTAACATTGAGGGTGTTAGTTATTCGATGAGAAAAGACTCGCTAAATTTATAAAGAAAATTATAAAGCAAGATTTCACCCCGAAGTTCATAAAATTTCATTTAATACATTTTTAAATTATTTTTCTTCGTGTGGAAATTACAAAGAGTTTAAGAAGTTGAAATTGGTTGTTTGGAGATGAAATATTATTCTAGATTTTGTTTTTAAGAAGATAAATATAATTATATCTTGGGATTATTCGTTAAGTAAACAAAGGGTGCGGAGAATTTCGTAAACACGATCTAGCTATAATAATTATGTTTGACGACGTAAACGCCAAATTGTATCCTACATTAAGTTATAAACCATACACATATCTATCAGTTCGTTTCCAGATTGATCCTAAAACGTTTACGTGTTTGATATTAACCCGATGGAAAACCCTTCAATAATAATTGATGTCACGAAATTGTATTGAAGCAATAATTTTAGATTAAATTATGCTGTTCTTACTCATAATTTTTTTAGTTTTAAACACTCATTTTAAACTGTAATCATGTATTCGGCGCATTTAGAGCTGTAGGGTTTTTAGGTATATTTAAACTTATTCATTCAGATACAAATTAAATACATTCAAATACGATTAAACTTATTTAAGCGAATACAGATATGTTTTGGTACCTGAACAAAGCTTTGACTGATGAAGAACTTTTGGTTGATGCTGAAAAAGGTTGTGTTGAATTAGAAAATATACCGTTGAATAATTCTCAACAGACAGACATAGAAGATGAAGGAGATGACATTGTTATTACTACTGCTAGTGAGGTGTCTATTCTGGAAGGTGAAGAAGTAGAACAACTAACTAATCAAAATGAGGGAAGTGACACAGAAGTAGAGAAATACGTGGCAATGAGGCCAAGAAGAAGAACAAAGCACAAATTGATAGAAAATTGAAAAACACAGACTGAAATTCCAGGAACGATTATCCAGAGGGAATCATTGGTGATACTTTTGCAACTTGCAATAATCCTACAGATTATTTTTTAACACTAATGGATATCTGTGTGAAAGATATTACCCAACCTAATGTAATAAAACGATAAACTTGAAATAAGAAGGGTTGCCGTGTTTCCTTGGCATAAATTTCTTAATGAGTTATCACAGTTTTCCAAGTTATAAACTCTGCTGGAGTAATTGTGCAGACTTGAGTATACCACTCATCATATGAACAATGACCCGTAACAGATTTCAGGAGATTTTATCATATCTGCATGTCAACGATAACAGCATTATTCCTAAGAACAATACGAATAAACTATACAAAATCCTTCCGTATTTTGAAACACTTAGGTAACTGTCAGTTCCCCAATTATTATCATGGCACTAGATAGTTGGCTCTATGATAATCTTGAAAGGGTGGTCAAGTATGAAACAATTCAATCCCATGAAGCCCATAAGAAGGGGTTATAACCTCTGGTGCTTAGCAGATAGGAAAGGATACAGAAAGAAATTTGATGTGTATCAGAAAAAATCTCCTGAAATTAAAGAAAAATTTCAAGATTATAAATCAAGGATTGTCCTTCGACTTACTAAATGAGTGGAATAAAAATAGAATGATTTATTTTGATAACTTTTTTACAAGTATCCATCTTTTGGAAAAACTGAAAACTGAAAAAACTTGTGCTTATAGAACAATAAGGTCTCACAAAAAAGCACAACAAAAATTGGTAGATGATAAACGAATAAAAAGAGGAGATTATAATTACCAGATCTCAAATTTAGATATAAATGATTACAAATAAAATTTTGCTCTAATTTTCATGGAACAGAAGAAATCACCGTAAAAAGGAAGCAAAAGAATGTAACGACAATTTATGTGCGCTGTCCTTTAGTCGTTGATGATTACAATAAAAACATAGATTCGCTAGATTCGACCGCCGTTCCAAGAAGTGATGGCACAAGCTTTTCTTTGGGTTTACAGATATATGCTTGGTCAATTCTTTTGACATATATTCTGAATATGAAGAGGAAAGGATAATTCTAATTCTAATAAATAAATATACAAATTTATTGCGTCCACAAAAATGTCGTAGAACAAATACACCAGCCCAGTTACCCAAAAGACGAAAGTACGGCTATTCTGTTACTGACGACGTAAGACTTGAGAACCGTGGTTCGCACTGGATTACTTTTGGAAAAGAAAGAGGAAAGTGTGAAAATTGTTCTACCTAATCGTGCAATCACGCGAGTCATTTAAAATCAAAGCAACAAGCTACAAATAATTAACTTAATACTGGGACAACCAGTCTTTTGTTGCAACCAATCTTTCAATTTGGTCCAAGAAAAAATGAGCGACTCAGAAAGCTGTCCTTCTGACCTGGAGGAAGTAGCAAAGAATGTAGTTTTATCATTACTGCCAGAAAAGTCGCGAAAAAAATATGAATAAAGTTATGAATGCTTTATTCAGTGGTGTAATTAGAAGGTTGTAAAAAACGAAAAAAAGCGAGAAAGTTTTATTAGCGTACTTCGGAAATATGTCGAAAAAGTATAAATCGTCAAGTCTTTGGGCTTTTTATTCGATGTTACGAGTAGTAAAAAAAAAGAATGTTCAAGAAGGTAAGATGTATAAACCGATAAAGTCTAACGTATTGTCGAAAACCAACATAGAAAAATTTCTAAAAGAAGCGGACGATGTAAGTTTTTTACTGGCTAAAGTAAAAAGCTATTTCAATATTGGCTTCATCAACTAACTGAATTTGTATAAGAATGAATTGCTGGAGCGTGTCGCAAACCAAAGCTGGCCGATTTGGTTTTAGCAGATATTAAGGATGATGGCTAAGTATTTTATATTAACAAATACACAAAAATCAATGTTTCGCGTGAATTTTATAATAATAATAATAATCTTTATTATGCTAATAACCCGAAGGCATACATTCGTCAATATAAAATTTACAAGCAAGGCGAAAAATATAATAAAATATAATATATAAAATATTACACGTAACATTTACATAAAAACAAATCCACAGTCATAATAATCCGTGTCAGAACAGTAGTGACAGGGAAAAAGTTTATCTGTTCTTATACTAAACACATTCAAAGGCCTGTAAATCAGTCTCAATGCATCATCTCGGATGTCACCCCCTCCTAGTTTTGTAATTGTGAAAATCACCATTTTTTTTTAGTTGACAATGAAGTAACATTCAAAGATATATAATGAAGGCAGTGCCAAAATTTTTAAATTGATAAAAGAGGAGCGACAGTCTTCAGTATAGTTTAATTTTTCGATATTTCTAATGGCTCTTCTTTGTATACTACATATTCTTTTATTAATCGCGGCGTGTCCCCAGGCAAGCAGTCGGTAACTAAGATGACTCTGAAAAAGCGTAAAATAAGCGGTGCGCAATACCTCTGTAGAAGAAAATTCAGAAAGACGTCTTAACAAAAAGGCTGTGGAGCTTAAACGATAAGCTAAAGCTTCGCCATGAAAACTCCAGGTAAGTCCGGGGTCAACATGCACGCCCAGAAATCTGAAACTATCATCAGAATCCAAACTTTTATCTGTCTGCTTTAGTGAAAAGGTCATTGATACTGTTTTATCATTAGTCAACGTTAGCTGATTATTTGTAAACCAATGTCTAGCCGAAATGATTAATGTTCATTTCGGCTAGACATTATTATTTTCGGTAGCTTTTGCTTTAGATGAATGTTTATTTAACAAACTTGTGTCGTCTGCATACAAAATTGATTTTTCAGGATTCAAAAATGAAGGCAAGTCGTTTATATACAGGGTGATTCACATAAGAACCGACACAGAGCAGGGACATGTAGAGGACAATAAATTAAGATGATTTAACGTAACTTACTTCTATACTAAGTTGTACACCTCAGGAGTTATAGGCCTTCAAAGTTGAGTCTTAAATTTTTAAAAAGTTCAATATCTTCGTAATACATTAAGCTAGAAAAACCAAATTTGGTATACGTTATGAGTGTACCAAGGGTATTAATTGATAGCAAATTGAACTCAATTGAGGCACTTCACGTAGAATTTAATTCTAACACTTTTCTTACTCTTATTATTTTTTAAAAAACCTTGTCGTTTTCACAAAAAACTTAAATAACTAAAGACACGTATTTCGTAATGTAATTAAAATAAGAGAAAATTTAGTAGTCGACTATGAAATTGTAAGTCAAACTTGATAAATAGGTTATAAAGTTATTTGACAAGATTTTTTCCATCTTTTCTCCATCACCTTTCATTCATGAGTTATTATCGATTTTAACACCAACAGTACCCAATTTTGACATTTTGGGAATTTTCTCTTTATCACCTGAAAATCATTACATCTAAACTAAATTTGTTTATGGATGACGTCTTCTTAGTTGACAATAAACAACTTATTCTCAAAAAACTTTTCTCCATCACCTTTCATCCTTGAGTTATGATCAATTTTAATACCAAAAGTACTCAATTTTGATATTTCGATGATTTTCTCTTTTTATCATTAGAAAATCATTATAACTAAACCAAATCTGTTTATGAGTAATGTCCTTTTAGTTCATAATAAACAATTTATTTCAAATAAACTTTTCTCCATCACCTTTAATTTTTGAGTTATGATCTATTTTAATACCAAAAGTACTCAATTTTGACATTTTGGTGATTTTTTCTTTATCACTAGAAAATCATTATAACTAAACCAAATCTGTTTATGGATGATGTCTTTTTAGTTCATAATAAACAATTTATTTCAAAAAAACTTATCTCCATCACAATTAATTTTTGAGTAATGATCGATTTTGATAACAAAAGTACTCAATTTTGACATTATGGGGATTTTCTCTTTATCACTAGAAAATCATTACATCTAAACAAAATCTGTTTATCAATAATATCTTTTTAGTTCATAATAAACAATTTATTCCTAAAAAACTTTTCGTCATCACCTTTCATTCTTGAGTTATGATCGATTTTAAAACCAAAAGTACTTAATTTTGACATTTTGGGGATTTTCTCTTTATCACTAGAAAATTATTATGCCTAAACTAAATTTGTTTATGGATGATGTCTTTTTAGCTCATAATAAACAGTTTATTCCTCAAATTACGTACAATTTCACAGCCGACTACTGAATTTTCGATGATTTTAAGTAGCATTAACAAGATACGCGTCTTTAGTTTTTTGAGTTTTTTATGAAAACGACAATGTTTTTTAAAAAATAGTAAGAGTAAAAAAAGTTTTAGAATTAAATTCCACATGAAATGAGGTAATAATGTATTAAATCCACAAAAAGGTTAAAAAAATCTGCCAAAATTTAGGGAACCATCACCCTTAATCAACCCTTTGAAATGCCTCAATTGGTCTCAACTTGCTACCAATTAATACCCTCGGTACACTCATAACGTATACCAAATTTGGTTTTTCTAGCTTAATGTATTACGAAGATATTCAATGTTTTAAAAATTTAAGATCCAACTTTGAAAGCCTATAACTCCTCAGAGGTACAACTTGGTATAGAGATAAGTTGCGTTAAATCATCTTAATTTATTGTCCTCTACATGTCCCTGCTTTGTGTCGGTTCTTATGTGAATCACGCTGTATATTAAAAATAAGATAGGGGCCAAGATTGACCCCTGGGGAATATAATACCTGGAGGTTTTGACAGAATAAATATGGTCGAAATAATTCGAAAATATAAACACTTACGCCCCCAACATGCCGATCACGAACTATTCTTCGTTGGATACAGAAAGGGTAGTATACCAAAAGAAATTGCATTATTTTTAAAATTAGAAAATCCTGAAGAATACACATTGAAGAAGATATACATTGTCTGAAGACATTGCTTCAGACAATCATCAATATCTTTGTTGGCGGATACTGGAGCAGATCTGTTAACTGTTAAACGACATGGCCGATGGAAATCCAACACTGTTGCAGATACATAGATACCTCATTGGAAAATAAAAAAGAAGTAGCTCAGAAAATATTAGGTGAACAATGTTTAAGAAATAAGGATAACAGCAATCAACCTGTAGAAATAACAACTAAAAATTCAGCGAGCTCATCTGGAAGAAGTGTTTCGAAATGTAAAAACATAACAATTAATGTTTATAATAAATAGTATTGGTTCTCATTAAATAGGTAGCACTTTTTCTTTTGTATTGTTGCTCGTTTCAGTAAATTAAATCTGTTCTGATTGGGCTAAAAATACGTTACGTAATAAAACCAGTGCGGTAATGAACTTCATTACGTAACTCAAATCACCTCAAATGAGTGCGGTAATGAAGACTTATCCAAGCTAGATAAAAGTTCATCACTAAAATATATTTTAATGCTTGATTGTACTCTCAAGTACTATTATTCTCCTGGAATGGGAGGATTGTCACATTTTTTTAAAATTGATTCCAAAGGCCGTTTACTGAGTGTATTTTGAAGTGTATTTTGATAGCGTTTTAATTCTGTCACAAAGTCGAAGAGATATCTACACCGTTGCGTTTTTTATTAGTTAGTTCTATTTTTAGATCAATAAAAATATACAACAATCTAACGCTGAATAACAACTAAAACTATATCTAATACTAGCATTAGAACTAACACTAGAACTAGACACATTCAGATTTAGCCGTCTTGAGAGACGCACGGCTAAACCCAAATATTTCTAGTTCTAGTCTAGTCTTCAGACGCACGGCTAAACCCGAAGCTTTGTAGTTCTAGGTCTAGTGTTGGTTCTAGTTTTAGTTCAATAAAAATATACAACATAGTGATATCTAGTGCTAACTAGCGCTACCTAGCACTGTCACTAGAACTAACACTAGACCTAGAATTAGAAATATTCAGGTTTAGCCGTCTTGAGAGACACACGACTAGACACGAACGTTTTTACTTCTAGGTCTAGTGTTAGTCCCACTTTTAATTCAATAAAAATATACAACAATCTAGCGCTGAATTACAATTAAAACTAGAACTACCGTCCTTATATACATATTTATACATAGTATACACTGACAAGGGAAGTATCAGAACTGTCCCTCACCGATTTTGTTGAAATTTGGTACAGCGATAGTATGGCCAAAAATAAGGTTTACGTATTTTTTATACGTGCTAATAAAGCCAATGGGGCGAGTTATAAGGGTTGGAAATCGGGGCGAAATATATATATTCGCTTATAGGCTGAAAACGAAAATAGCTATCGAAATGTGGTAAATGTAAACTGATATTCATTTTCAAAGAGCTTTCCATTGATATATCACACATATATCTGAGGGCTTCAGGGGGTAAACTACCCCTAGTTTTTTGGAATATTTTAAAAACTACCCTGTCGATTTTGGCGATATTATGTGTCCTTATAGTACGTTTAAAAATATTAATGACGTGTTTTTTCTTATTTGCCTCTGACCATCCCCTGCAAAGTTACGGGGTATGATAGATAACCCCTTTCCTTAAGAATAATGTGATAAACTGTTACACTTTTGAACAATATTTTGAAGAAAACCATTAATTAGATGTAAATTAAGATTTACGCAGTAAAATAAACCCTATACGACATTAAGGGGTGGCTGGGGTTAACTACCCTAACCACCCCAAAAATTATTTTTTTTTGCGAAAATTGTTTGTCGATTTTGGTGCAATTTACCACGATGATTTTTTTATACGTTAGGTAGTACTATTGTAAGAACTTACAAGGGTTAGAAGTTTGGGGTAGAAAATATATTTTCGCTAATAACTTTCATACTCCTACAGAAAAAGCTTTTTTATCCTTATTCTATTTAAATAACACAAAAGTTAGGATAATTATATAAATATTTATTAATAATGAGTTAAAAAGCAACTGAAAAAAAATGGTTAAATATCACAAATTGTATTCTACATTGTTAGAATCCTCTGGTACGTTTGGACCGAGGGTAATAAATACAATGTTCAAAGCAGATAACATATTCGTTTTGGCATCAAAGTCTGGTAAACTGACTTCTGCTCATATGAAAAATTGGCTACAAAATGTCTATTTCCCAAACACCGGACCCAAATCATTACTATTACTGGATTCTTGGAGTGGCCACTGCCCTGAAATTATTAGTGAAGTAACTCCATCGGATGTTAAGTTTAAATATTTGTCTATACCTGCAGGGACAACAGGTCAAATTCAACCCCTGGATGTATTTGGTTTTAGAATATGGAAAAATTTCATTAGAAGATTTTCTGATCAAGTTATTCTCTACCAGTACGATGTCAATTTGCATCAGCGAGATAATATTTTAAAATTGCAATCCTTAACGCATAACCAGTTGTCTTCCCCACGATTTATTAATGTTTTTAAATACGCCTGGTTTGCATCTGGATATATAGAGGAGAGACCAGAACAGTTTGAAAATCCCGTGGAGGTTTGCTTTTCCAATGAAAAACCTACGTGCGATATCTGTGGAGATATAGCTGTTATAACTTGTGCATGGTGTAAACAATCGTTGTGTTTAAAACATTTTTTCCATGATTTTCATTATTGCCAACAATATATTGAATAAAAAAAGTAAAAAAAAAGAAATTAAATTAATAATGTAGAATACAATTTGTGATAGTCAACCATTCTTTTGTCAGTTACTTTTTAACTCATTATTAATAAATATTTATATAATTATCCTAACTTTTGTGTTATTTAAATAGAATGAGGATAAAAAACATTTTCCTGTAGGAGTATGAAAGTTATTAGCGAAAATATATTTTCTACCCCAAACTTCTAACCCGTGTAAGTTCTTACAATAGTACTATCTAACGTATAAAAAAATCATAGTAGGAAATTGAACCAAAATCGACAAAAATTTAATTTTTGGGGTGGTTAGGGGTACCAACCACAGCCACCCCTTAATGTCGTATAGGGTTTATTTTACTGCGTAAATCTTAATTTACATCTAATTAATGGTTTTCTTCAAAATATTGTTCAAAAGTGGAACAGTTTATTACATTATTCTTAAGGAAAGGGGTAATCTATCACACCCCGTAACTTTGCAGGGGATGGTCAGAGGCAAATAAGAAAAAACACGTCATTAATATTTTTAAACGTACTATAAGGACACATAATATCGCCAAAATCGACAGGGTAGTTCTTATAATATTCCAAACAACTAGGGGTAGTTTACCTCCTGAAGCCCTCAGATATATGTGTGATATATCAATGGAAAGCACTTGAAAATGAATATCAGTTTACATTTCGATAGCTATTTTCGTTTTCAGCCTATAAGCGAATATACAGTGTGTCCCCGGATAGGTGAAACGACTCTTATAAAAGGTAAAATTTTTTCGGTATTAATTGTAATTTTTTGGGGTTTAGCCCTGCTTGATGAAAGACTACTTTTGAACATATTTTCAACTTTTAAAAAACAAGTGAGCCTTGACAGTGAAAGAAAAACTTTTTTTGTAGCAGGTAAAGTACCTTTTCTGTTTACAGTACGTGAAAGTGTTACTAAGAAGTTTTGTTCAGAATGAAAAACTATGGCCATATGCAAATTTTCGAAATGATCGGCCTACTTTGATAAAAATCCATATCAACCATTTTATTTCTAAAAAGACTGCCATGGAAAAACAAAATTGCTTTCCTGTCAATGTTAATCTGCCAAACTGTAATTTAGTAAACTTAAAGTGTTTTTTAAATACAATGTTAACATTAGAGGAAAAAGTTTACGTGATTCAATGTTATGGAACCGGGGAAAAACCGATAAATATGGTTATTGCTTTATTTAGTGAAAAATTTCCAAATACTG